>CAXITT010001309.1:7628-31931 GCA_964033795.1 Lymnaea stagnalis | reverse complement strand
AAAAAAAAAAAAAAAAAAAAGTAAAGGAAAAAAATTTTAAACAAAATAATAACAAATAATTTTTTTAATTTTAAATAAAAGTACGACTGTGGGTTGGGGGGAAGGCGAAAAAAAAGCGGGGGGGGGGCGGGGGGTGGAGATGGCACTGGAAAAAGAAAGCGCTGAAGCTGGGGAAGGGGCGGAAAAATGTGACCCCAATCTAACAATTCCACTTAGAGGATTGCGTGATGCAAAAATGGAGTTTGTGGAGGTTGATGAGAAATAAAACAATTTTGGTAAAAATGTGTTTAATTTCCATTTTGAGATATTTTTGCTTTTTTTTTATTGTTTGTTCTTTCGTCCTGAATTGTTAGCCTGGTTAACTTTTGGGTTAGAATGAGGAAATAAAGAATTAAAAAACATTTTTTTTAAAGCGTACACTTTTAAAGCATTGCTGTGGTTCTAAATAAAAAGCAGAAATAATTTTATAACAACAGCAAAGACTGTGACGTCAGGACATATTTGTCTGAGAGTATGATTTTTTTTTTGACTGACGTAAACAAAATGTGCTGCTTTTCATTTTCATGAAATCGCGAGTGAATGTTTTATTTATTAAAAAGTGAATTAAATATAATAAAACTATGTCTCAAGGATGTGCGCGCGCATTGGACGAAGGCTATTATATTAGGCCGGCAAATAAGGAACAGGTCAAGTGAGCTGTTTAAATAACGTGCAGCGAAAGTCAATGTCCAAAGGACGTCTGTGTGTCCAATGGTTGAAAGATGTGCGAGTCTTTTAAAATGAGAGAGTTTGTATCCTGTGACTTAGATGGACAGAGAGAGAACGATAATAGAGATAGATGGACAGAGAGAGAACAATAATAGAAATGTCGAGATCTTGACGTTACAGGACCTTGTAACTTGTTGTATATTTGAATAGAGAGATAGACATTCTAGCATGAGTTAGTCCGCTAGGAAAACTAGCGTTATTCGCGTATTGTCAAGCCTAGTCTACTATTGTGTACAGTGTAAATAAAGCTCTTCAATAGTCTATTACTCAAGCACTTCAGTAACAACAAGACATCTAGTAGCCGGACATACTGACAGTAACAACAAGACATCTAATAGCCTGACATACTGCCAGTAACAACGAGACTTGTAATAAAATGATGAAATGGTGAAACGAGGTATGTGGAAGCATGAAATAAGGTAACAGGACAAAAAACAAGGACGTCCTTGTTTTTTGTCCTGTTACCTTATTTCAAGCTTCCACATACTTCGTTTCACCATTTCATTCTTTTACATAGCTTGAAAGCAGTCCCTTCATTTATTTAGACTTGTAATAACCTGACATGCTGCCAGTAACAACAAGACATCTAGTAGCCTGACATACTGCCAGTAACAACCAGACTTGTAAGACATCGTGTAGCCTGACACACTGCCAGTAACAACAAGACATCTAGTAGCCTGACATACTGCCAGTAACCACCAGACATCTAATAGCCGGACATACTGCCAGTAACCACCAGACATCTAATAGGTTGACATACTTGTAACAACAAGACATCCAATATCCTGACATACTGACAGTAACAACAAGACATCCAATATCCTGACATACTGACAGTAACAACCAGACATCTAATAGCCTGACATACTGCCAGTAACAACCAGACATCTAATAGCCTGACATATAGCAACAATAATAAATGCGACAGGCAGCAAAAATCTTAATAGTTTTTTTTAAATACATTTTTTTCATTTTTTTTAAAAAATACTTTAATTTTGCTTGGGGAATGAAACAGATTAACGTAGCAACAATCGGGAAAACCCGCTCTTTGTTATTTTGTTGTTTTTTTTTGGAGGACGAAAAATTCGTTTCCGACTCCGGTTCGGACAATCAAACTCCATAAGTTTTGGTGCTGGTGACGACACATTAACGAAGACTCTCATTTATGAAGATAATTTTCTTTCTTGTCTGAATGTCGGAGGGGAAAAACAAACCGTATCCGGATAATTGTTCGAGAGAAATTTCGTCGACGGAAATTTGATCGACGGAAGTTTGATCGAATTTTATTTTCAGTTCACACTATCAAATTTTGCGCCACACTCATATCTATATATAATATTTATTCCGTCGTCGAAATTTTTTCAATGAAATTTCCGGTAACCAAACCCCTTGGAGGGAGCTAGTTGCAACGTTTGGTCGGTCGGGCCCCAGTCTGGGAGTAAAGGGGTGAATGATGAGCTGTGAGGGTAGGAGTGACATGGTAGAGATGTTGAGAGAAGGGTCTTTGAGTGGGATCTAGAACTGAGATGCGAGATATAACTCTAAGACGACATCTAGAACTGGGAGACTACATTTAGCACTGGGAGACTACATCTAAAACTTGGATACAACATCTAGGACTGGGAGACTACATATAGAACTGGGGGACGATATTTAAAATTGGGAGACGAAATTAGAACTTAGAGACGACATCCATAACTGGGAGACGATATTTAGAACAGAGAGACGACATCCAGAACTGAGAGATAACATATAGAGCTGGTAGACGACATTTAGAACTGGGAGACGACATTTAGAACAGAGAGACGACATAAAGAACTGGGAGATGACATTTAAAATTGGGAGACGACATTTAAAATTGGGAGACAACATTTAAAATTGGGAGACGACATTAGAACTTAGAGACGACATCCATAACTGGGAGACGATATTTAGAACAGAGAGACGACATCCAGAACTGAGAGATAACATATAGAGCTGGGAGACGACATTTAGAACTGGGAGACGAGATTTCGAACAGAGAGACGACATAAAGAACTGGGAGATGACATTTAAAATTGGGAGACGACATTTAAAATTGGGAGACGACATTTAAAATTGGGAGACGACATTAGAACTTAGAGACGACATCCATAACTGGGAGACGATATTTAGAACAGAGAGACGACCTCCAGAACTGAGAGATAACATATAGAGCTGGGAGACGACATTTAGAACTGGCAGACGACATTTAGAACAGAGAGACGACATAAAGAACTGGGAGATGACATTTAAAATTGGGAGACGACATTTAAAATTGGGAGACGACATTTAAAATTGGGAGACGACATTTAAAATTGGGAAACGACATTTTGAACTGGGAGGCGATATTTAGAACAGAGAGACGACATGCAGAGATGACATACAAAGCTGGGAGACGACAAATAGACCTCGGAGATGACATAAGAGCTGGGAGTCGACACATGGAGCTTGGAGATGACATATAGAGCTAGGAGTCGACAAATAGAGCTGGGAGATGCCATAAGAGCTGGGAGACGACAAATAGACCTCGGAGATGACATAAGAGCTGGGAGTCGACACATGGAGCTTGGAGATGACATATAGAGCTAGGAGTCGACAAATAGAGCTGGGAGATGCCATAAGAGCTGGGAGACGACAAATAGACCTCGGAGATGACATAAGAGCTGGGAGTCGACACATGGAGCTTGGAGATGACATATAGAGCTAGGAGTCGACAAATAGAGCTGGGAGATGCCATAAGAGCTGGGAGACGACAAATAGACCTCGGAGATGACATAAGAGCTGGGAGACGACACATGGAGCTTGGAGATGACATATAGAGCTAGGAGTCGACAAATAGAGCTGGGAGATGCCATAAGAGCTGGGAGACGACAAATAGAGCTGAGAGATGACATTAGAGCTGGGAGACGACAAATGAAGCTGGGAGACGACATATAGAGCTTGGAGAAGAGATTTGGTTAGTTAGTACTTTAGAAAATTACGCAATTTTATTATTATAGTTTTCATTTATTTATTTTCTTTTTATTATTATTATTCTTTTTTGTAAAGGGGTCAATAGATCGATATAGAGTAATCACATTAGCCCACCATCGATTACAAGATAAAAAGCCATATACCGAATATAAAATAATCGTCTGAAACCCTTGTAAGAGTACAGTAATCATGTCAGCCCATGCTTACGGCTTAGCTTCAACAAATACAAAAAACCTTGCGTCTGTAAAACTAATTAGATAGACGCCCTTCCCAGGCAGCTTTAACTATTTCCAAGCTTATAAATATAGGTCAGGGGCTAGTATTCTTGGACCGTCTGGTGTCCATCTTTTATAACGGTGCTGGTATAAATTGTGGATAACGGTCATTTGGATGAGATAACAGTATTTAGGAATGGCGGATTGAGTAAGGTTAGGGACTCAAGGTAGGGCTCAAAGACTGTGTTCGTTTACAAATGCAGGTGAAAACATTGATTGAATTTTGGAAAGCTTTTAAAGGCCCATCACAAAAACAAGGTAATATAATGTAGTAATAACTACTCAACTCGTGCGGACATACTGAGATTCCATCGAGCGCCTCCCCAGGTGGCGGATAGGGGAAAGCCCACCAGATATGGAGGGTACCAGGGAAAAAAAAATACCTGGGGTGGACCAAAATCAGAACCTACTGCCTTGTAGGACGTGGAGGGGTCCACAAAGGCTAGGGAACCTTACCAAAAAAACTAAGGCAGCTGTCTAGAGAGCTGTAAGGGGCAACCCCCCAGACGGTTGTGCGCAGGGTTAACAACCCGGCCATGTAAAAAAAATTAACATTACGAAAGCCAATCAACAGAACAAAACCCGGACTGCTACCAATGGAAATCAACCTATGCATGGATATGGACATGATTTTTTGGATTGCGACTTGGAATGTACTAAGCCTGTTTAGAGCAGGGGCCTTAGTCAACCTTGTAGATCAGCTGGTCAAATATAAAATATATATTGCTGCAT
Source organism: Lymnaea stagnalis (assembly GCA_964033795.1). Lineage (NCBI taxonomy): Eukaryota > Metazoa > Mollusca > Gastropoda > Lymnaeidae > Lymnaea > Lymnaea stagnalis. Next base: position 27,162 of record CAXITT010001309.1, on the reverse strand, counting down.
TGCAAGATATTCGATGGAAAAATTCAGACATCCTCAAGACTAAAGAATACACCATATTTTATAGTGGTAGCAACCCCAACATACTAGGAACCGGATTAGCCTTGAAAAAAGAAGCGGTCAGTGCAGTCATAGGCTTCAACCAGAAAACGAAAGATTGTGTTCTTTGCGTGTGCGAGGAAAAATGTTCAATATAACACTCATAAATGTACATGCTCCAACGGAAGACACGGAAGATCAGGATAAAGAATCCTTTTATGAGACACTGGAAAAGATCTACGAAGAGGCACCACGACATGATATTAAAATAGTGATTGGAGACTTCAATGCCAAAATAGTAAAAGAAAAGGTGTTCAGTCCAACTATTGGCAAGGAAAGTCTGCATGAAGAAGCCAATGACAATGTGATCCGACTCATAGACTTCGCGGTAGGAAAGGGGATGTCGGTTAGCAGCACCAAGTTTCCGCACAAAAATATACATCAAGCTACGTGGAACTCACCAGATGGAATCACCCGCAATCAAATCGATCATGTTTTAATAGATCGAAGACATGGATCGAAGAGCAGATGCGGACTCGGACCATCTACTTGTAAGGGTGAAATATAGGCAGAGGATAACCTTAGTTCACAATGGTCGTAATCAAAGAGAGAAACGATACGATTACCAAAAGCTGCCCAAAGACCCATTAACTGCAAACGCTTACAAGAATGAAGTAGAAGCACAATTAGAAGCATCGCACGAGGAAATAAACGGGGAAAACAACATAAATGATCAGTGGGAAAGGATAAAAAATGCCATTAAAAGATCAACAGAAAAGTAGTTGGATTTCAGCAAGCCAACAATAGAGAAGGCTGGTACGACAATGAATGCAGAGAGACTGTGGAAGAAAGCAACAAAGCACGAATGATCATGTTACAAAGGGAAACCAGAAAGACAACACAAACATACAAGGAAGCCAGAAGGAAAGCAACAAAAATGTGTAGGAAGAAAAAAGAGGGAATGGGAAAAGGATAAACTAAAGGAAATAGAAGATTTATCAAGAGAGGGAAATATAAGAGAAATGTACATGAAGATAAAATATGAAAAGAATGGATACCAAGCCAGACCGCAAATGTGTGAAAGCCACAATGGAGAATTAATCACAGAAAATAGTAAAGTATTGGAGAGGTGGGATGAATATTTTGAGGACATACTGAATGCAGACAATAAACAAGAAGAAGATTATCAACCCCCACAGGGAGGACCAGACCCTTTTATACAATGCCCAACACTAGAAGAATCCAAAGAGGTAATTAATTACATGAAAAATCACAAAGCCCCCGGACAAGACCTTATCACAGCAGAACTGATTAAATATGGAGGAAAAGAACTACACTATCAGATACATAAACATATAACTAAAATAAATTTGGCAAGAAGAGAAAATCCCAACAGAATGGGAAACAGCATTAATAACCCCAATACACAAGAAAGGCTCCAAACTTCAGTGCACATACTACAGAGGAATCTCCCTATTGAATGTTATATACAAAATACGGACGAAGCTTATTTACAAAAGACTACAACCTTACACTGAAGAAATACTAGGTGATTACCAATGTGGATTCAGGCCTAACAGATCAACGACCGATCAGATTTTCCCCATCACATGCCTATTAGAGAAATGCTATGAATATATTATATCAGTACATCAACTCTATGTGGACTATAAAATGGCCTATGACAGCATCAAAAGAAACTATTTATATGAGACTCTGCAGGAGTTTGGGATACCCAACAAACTGACAAGGCTAATACATGTAACACTAAACAACTCAAAAAGCAAAATCAAGATTCAAGGAGAATATTGAAGGGAATTTCATATTAGACGAGGCCTAAGACAGGGAGACTCACTGTCTTGTATACGGTCTTTAATCTAACATTAGAGAGAGTTATTAGAAACATACACATTAACACTCGATGAACGATAACAGGAGGAAACTCAAGACCCACAACCAACGGGCACACTCTACAACCAACCACTTCAGTATCTTGCATATGCTGATGACATAGCACTTCTAGGGAAAAGTATTGAAGACATATCAAAATCCTTTCTTGAATTAGAAGACGCATCTTTACAAGCAGGGCTGGAAGTTAACAACCAAAAAAAAAAAAAAAAAAAAAAAAAAAAAAAAAAAGAAAAAAAAAAAAAAAAAAAAAAAAAAAAAAAAAAAAAAAAAAAAAAAAAAAAAAAAAAAAAAAAAAAAAAAAAAAAAAAAAAAAAAAAAAATAAAAGAATTTAAGACATATCAAAATCCTTTCTTGAATTAAAAGACGAATCTTTAAAAGCAGGGCTGGAAGTTAACAACCAAAAAAAAAAAAAAATACATGACCATGATAAGAGAGGAACAAACAGATGAAACAATTAAAATTAGAAACCAAACTTTTTGAAAAAGTAAATCAATTCAAATACCGAGGATCCCTGTTAAATGAAAGAAACGAATTACTAACAGAAATAAAAGAAAGAATATCAGCCGGAAACAGGGCATACTTCAGTAGTCAGAAAATACTCAAAATTAAAAACATTACAAGAGAAACAAAGAAAACTATTTATAAAACTGTAATCAGACCAGTTGTAACATACGCAAGTGAAACTTGGACCCTAACAAAAACTGCAGAAAACCTATTAAACACATGGGAGAGGAAAGTTCTCAGGAAAATATATGGGCCAACAAAGGATGAATATGGATGGAGAATACAAAACAACCAGGAATTATACAGTCTATATCAGGATCCCGCGATAGTGGCAGAAATAAAGAGGCAGGCTACGCTGGGCAGGACACCTAGAGAGAATGCCAAATGACAGAGGAACGAATAGGGTGCATCGCCAATACCCCAGAGGAAAAAGGCTCAAAGGCAGACCTAGGCTTAGGTGGATAGATGATGTAGAAAAAGATCTACAGCAGCTGAAAGTCCAAGCATGGAAAAGAAAGGGTCTGAGTGGAAGGAAGTGGTGAGACAGGCCAAAGCCCTACTTGGGCTGTAGCGCCACATGCAGGGATGGATGGATGGAATAACTACTCAAGGTAATATAATGTAGTAATAACTACTCAAGGTAATATAATGTAGTAATAACTACTCAAGGTAATATAATGTAGTAATAACTACTTAAGGAGTTAGGAATCTGTTATTGAGAACCATGGAAAGTAAGAATTATAGATATGTATTAGTTCATGTTTGAGCACTGTAGCATATAAAAACTGCACTGTGTAAGAGTTCATCTTTGAGTACCGTAGATTAAATGTACGTATAGGTACTGTAGAATATAAGAGTCCAGGGTTGCTTACTTTAGAAAACAAAGTACTTTAGAATTAGGAGTCTTTGACCTGAGAACTTCAGAAAAAAATGCGAATTTGAGGATTCAGTTCCATATCTGCTTTCTCTCCACCCCCCCTCCCCCACCCCAGCACTCCACTGACACTCCCCTCCTTCTCGACCACAGATCTCAAGCTCACCTGCCACCATCAACCCGCATGTCTGGGCTCCCAGCTCAAAATATAAAATAAATCAATGAAAAAAATTAAATAAAATGTGTAACTTGCAAAGTACATCAGACCCCGCCCCTTCCCCTAAACAAACCAAACAACAACAGATCACTGGCTGATACCAGTGTGTCGTAATGAGAACAAAACATCTACCGCTGCCAGGGTAAACATCAATACACTACAAAGGGGGATAAAACAAACAAAAGGAAGGAACATAAGGGAGGTAGTCCACTGGAAGTTTTTTTTTTGGACCAACGAATCATTAAGGCGATGCATATTTTCTCTCCCCCCTTTTTTTTTTATTATATTATGGTATACAAAAAAAATTGTGTCGGCTTTTCACTCTCGTCTTTTAGAGTTCTACGTCTCATCGAGTGTTGAGGAGGGCTTTCTTCAGGAAAGCAAGTTTAAACAATTTAATTACCGGTATGTCTTTTCTAAGTTTGTACTCAGTTTTTATTCATTTTCATTTTTTAAAATAATTTTTTATTGGTGTGTCCGTTGTTGTGTCGTTGTTGTCTCCGTTGCTGTATCATTTGTTGTTTTTTTTTTTTTTTAGCAGTGTCAAGAAATGGGTGAGGGATAGGTGGTTTGCCGAAATGCAACTCGGAAGAAAAAAATCCGTTAAGCCATAAAACTTCAACAAGAACAAATTATACCTTATCAATCATGTATCCGATCCCAAGGGAGATTATGTTCTTTAACGACTCCGCGCTGCTATTTCATTTTACAACCAACGGGGCTCCAGTGTATAACAGCTATTTAAAATAAATTATTGTACATCCTAATAGTAACTGAAAACAGAGGTGGTTATGGTGATAAAGTAAGTCTAATGCCTAACTTTTCTTATTGAAATCAATAATTTAATTTAAGGAACCGAAAAAGAGGGTAATTGGTAATTAAGACACTTTAGATAACAAGGTGTTTTGGTGTGCTTTTCCTTGTCAACAGATAGCACGATGATAGAGCAATTTTTAAATTTATGTTTAACAAATTGATGTGTTTCCCTCCATTAAGGCCACTAAGTTAACAATTCAAATGAGCGACAGTAACTTCAGATGTCCGTTGAAGTATTTATGACGACAGTAACTACATCTGAAAACTTCCGGTTAGATGGGATTAGTGTACATGTTTTTTTTATGAGGAATATTTCTTTGACTATGACATTATTAGTCAAGTAAATCCTCAGCAAACTGTGATTTATAATCTAAAATGTCACCATTGCTGGTCAAGGGATGAGCCAAAAGTCATTGTCTTCAATATGCTTAGCTTATTATGTGATTTCGGGGTTTGTACTGCATTGTTGATATTCGACGCCATTTTTGTTACCACTTCCTGTCTTACTTGAAACGTAGCAAAACTCTATTGCTGTGTGTGCTCTCAGACTGAAACACACGGAGTGACTTGTGGTATGTTCAAATACAATATTACACTATATACAATTGTGGTAACGGCTCTGGTAAATAAATTGTTCATCTGTGATGCCGAGAGACCAGAAATAGGCCTTATATTTGACAATTTGGACTTCAGTAGGAAGACAGTTTTCCGCATAGCTGGTACTGCTCACTGTGTGTTTATAGACATTTTACATAGAGCATCCCGATCATGCTCTACTCAGAGGCCCTTAGGCCGTCAAAAACTGGTACTATTGTATCTGGCCTGCATCCTCCTGGCAAATTCGTACTCTCCTGAACCCAACCCTGGACCGAACGTTACTACTAGTGCTGGTTTTCCCTTGCATACCCCATCAAGTTCCAAATCCCAGTCATCATGGATCTGCGGAGCATGTGACCATGTTGTACATGTGGAGGAGAGAGGCGTTGCCTGTGAACAATGTGGGCAATGGTTCCATCGTCAATGCCAAAGCATCGACACTTCTAATTACAACCAACATGCTAAAAATTCTGACGTGCCATGGCACTGTACTGTCTGCGGCTGCCAGATTAACCAGTCTGTGTTTGACCCACATAGTGCAGGGACAGACTCTACCTTCCCAGATTTCTCTCTGAACCACTCAATCTCCACACCAAGAGACATTCGAAGTTTTCAACCACCACACTGCTCTACTCCTATGCGCTGCAGTCAACAAGACAAATGGAGACACAGGCCATTGCGCATATTAAATGTAAACTTCCAGTCTGCAAGTGGTAAGCGAGTAGAGATAGCTAACCTAATTAACAGCCTAAAACCCGACATCATCTTGGGCTCAGAAACATGGCTGAATCCCTCCATAGCAAACGCAGAGGTTGTACCAGATATATACAAAGTATTTCGTCGAGACAGAAAAGACAGAGGAGGAGGAGTGCTTGTTGCAGTCCATCACAACTTGGACTGCCACGCTGTTCCAGAACTCGATGTTGACGACTGCGAGATCCTGTGGGTAAAATTGAAACTAAAGGGTAGACGCACACTCTACGTGTGTGCCTATTATCGACCAAATACAGCAGATGAACCAAGCCTGAGGAGGTTCGAGGTATCGCTTCACAGAGCAACACAGTCAAAAAACGCTTTTCTCCTTATAGGGGGGGATTTTAACTTTCCTGGTTGGAATTGGCAGATTCCTGCCTTGAAGCCCAAGTCCCCATACCCTGTTCTACACTCAGAATTCATGGAGATAATTAACAACCATGGTCTGGAACAGCTGGTTAAAGAACCCACGAGGGGGGAAAACACTCTTGACCTACTCCTCACCAATTGTCCACATCGTGTCCAAAAAGTTGAGGTCATCCCCGGGATTTCGGACCACAGCATTCCTTATTGTGAATTTCAGGTCAACACACTAAAAATGAAACAAATCATTCGAGAAATCCCAATTTATGCCAAGGCAGACTGGGATGGCCTAAGGATTGCAACCACAGAGCTAAGCTCAAACATGAAGGTGATTCAAGGTACAGCGACAACAGACGAGCTGTGGGTGAAGTTCAAGACTACAATCACTGATGCAGTGAAGAAATTTATACCACACCAAATCACCAAACCTAGGATAAATCAGCCATGGGTCACGGCTGAAATCCGTAGGCTCATCCACAGGAGAGACCGCCAATACAAACGCATGAAGAAAAATGGCTCGATGGAACTGAGAGAGGAGGTACTGAGACTCCGCCGAACCATTCAACGCTTATTGCGTAGATCGTATTGGAACTACATGAACGGCATCTTCTCAGAGGAAGACACCCCGACCAAAGATGTCAAGAACAAGCGCTTCTGGAGCTATGTGAAACACCAAAAGTCCTCAAACGCTGGAGTTTCCCCCTTGAGGTGGGATGGCCAATTGACATCTGACCCAAAAGCACAGGCGGAGATACTCAATCAGCAGTTCCAGTCGGTCTTTGGTGACGGTAGAGAGTACTCTGAGACTGAGTTCCTTCTGAAGACCAAAATGATGAACAGAGCCTATCCTATCATGGGAGATATCCAGATATCAGAACAAGGTGTGTTTGCCCTCCTCAATACCATTAACCCTTACAAAGCATGTGGTCCTGACAACATTAAACCACGAGTGCTCAAAGAATTAGCCAAAGAAATCGCTCCTGCACTGACAATCCTCTTCCAATCGTCACTATGCACAGGAAATGTTCCAGCAGACTGGAGAACAGCGCATGTCACTCCAATTTACAAGAAAGGAGAGCATTCCGACCCTGCCAACTATCGTCCGATATCCCTCACTAGCGTCGTCTGCAAACTGTTGGAGCACATAATCGTAAGCTCTGTCATGAAGCATCTTGAAAGCCAAAATATACTCAATGACTGTCAACATGGCTTCCGAGTCAATAGGTCATGTGAGACCCAGCTTCTCGAATTTGTAGAAGACTTGATGACCAATCTGGAGAACCACAAGCAGACTGACGTGCTAGTAATGGACTTCGCAAAAGCATTTGACCGGGTGAATCATAGTTTGCTTCTACACAAACTCCAGATATATGGGATTCAAGGCACCACTAAAACATGGATCTCTAGCTTCCTCAGCCACCGACGCCAAGCAGTAGTGGTGGGCGGTACAAGCTCCTCCTTTGTCAATGTGAAGTCAGGGGTCCCCCAGGGATCAGTCCTGGGCCCCTGTTTGTTCCTAGCATACATTAATGACCTACCGGAGAAACTGACATCACAGGCAAGACTGTTTGCAGATGACACAGCAGTGTATAGGACGATCGCCAACAGATCTGACCAGGACCAGCTACAACAGGATCTCAATCTGTTAGCTGAGTGGGAGATGAGCTGGGACATGGAATTTCACCCTGCCAAGTGCCAGACACTATCAATCTCTAGAAGTTGTACTCCTCTACACTACCAATACAAACTGCACGGCCATATTCTTGAGCAAGTTTCCTCCGTAAAGTACCTGGGTGTTACCATTCAAAGAGAGGTCCGCTGGGACGAGCATATTAACAATGTATGTAACCAAGCAAACCAAGCCTTGGGGTTCTTAAGGCGAAATCTAAAGATTGGCAACTCCTGTGTGAAAGAAAGAGCATATAAAGCCTTTATCCGTCCGATTTTAGATTATGCATCTTCAGTCTGGGACCCATTTACCCAGAAGAGCATTGACAGGTTGGAGGCGGTCCAGCGACGAGCAGCACGCTTTGTCCTAAACCGCTACAGGAATACCTCTAGTGTTGGCAGCATGCTAGAAACACTAGGCTGGTCACCATTGGAGAAACGACGACGACAATCCAGGCTCTCCATGATGTACAAGATAAATAATGGGCTGGTCCACTGTTCCAGTATTAAACAGAAACTCGTCCCTCTCCCCCATAGACAGCGACGAGGCCATGACAGGCAATTCAGGCTCATACCAGCAAGAAGCCAGTATAGGAGCTGCTCATTCCTGCCCAAGACAATCAGGGACTGGAACCATCTTTCAAAAGGAACAGTTGAGGCGACAACACTAGACACATTTGTGTCTATTGCCTCAAGCCTTCAAACCTCTAGTGCATAATTTCCTCATCACCACCAGTAACAGAAACATTGCAAATCCCATCTACATGCATAGGAGCCAAAATGATCAATAAATTGATCGTGGGCCCTTAAGATATAGAAGAAGAAGAAGATCTGTCCAATGAAGTAAATATAACGACTTTAAGTACAGCTGTCCGTTGAAGAAATATAACGACAGTAACTACATCTGTCCAATGAAGTAAATATAACGACGGTAACTACATCTGTCCAATGAAGTAAATATGACGACAGTAACTACAGCTGTCCATTGAAGTAAATATAACGACAGTAAGTACAGCTGTCCATTGAAGTAAATTTAACGACAGTAACTACATCTGTCCGTTGAAGTAAATATAACGACTGTAAGTACAGCTGTCCGTTGAAGAAATATAACGACAGTAAGTACAGCTGTCCATTGAAGTAAATATAACGACAGTAACTACATCTGTCCAAAGAAGTAATATAACGACAGTAAGTACAGCTGTCCATTGAAGTAAATATAACGACAGTAACTACATCTGTCCAACGAAGTAAATATAACGACAGTAAGTACAGCTGTCCATTGAAGTAAATATAACGACAGTAAGTACAGCTGTCCATTGAAGTAAATATAACGACAGTAACTACACCTATCCATTGAAATAACTATAACAATGAGATTTAACTTGCGTCTTGTACCCAGGGCCTTGAGAGAGTAGCATAATGAAAAGATTCTATTTTTTTTTTTTTTTAATTTTGCAAAGATTTGTAAAAAAAATTTAAAAGTCATTCATTATTAATTCATGCAAATTAATAGTTTAAATAAAAATACTATAGCCGGATCAAAAATTAAATATGTATTGGCAACAACTAAAAAATAATGGATTTGTATATCCACAGTTAGGCAAGTGCACCTAATTTCCACTATGTCTTGTACCCAGGGCATTAAAAGAGTAGCATAATGAAAAGATTCTATTTTTTTTTTTTTTTAATTTTGCAAAGATTTGTAAAAAAAATTTAAAAGTCATTCATTATTAATTCATGCAAATTAATAGTTTACATAAAAATACTATAGCCGGATCATAAATTAAATATGTATTGGCAACAACTAAAAAATAATGGCTTTGTATATCCACAGTTAGGCAAGTGCGCCTGATTTCCACTAGCATCTCTTCTGTTGCTTTCCGTCAACCGTACAATGAGGAAAAAATCTAAACTCCGGTATTTACCAAAATGCATCCGTGCACTTTTATTCTCAAAACTTTTCTAGGGAGCCATCTCCCCAGACCCCTCTGACCAGAGGCGTAGCGAGGGTGTTTGGCGCCCGGGGACAACATCCATTTTAAAGCGCCCCCTTTTATTTTTTTCAACTCTCAAACCCATTATTTTTACCAATAATATAATATAAAAACACATTTTGGCACCCCTAACTAGCTTGCGTCCGGGGACATCTGTCCCCCCTTCCCCCGTCTCGCTACGCCTCTGCCTCCGACAAAATTTTGCTTGGGAGCCTTCTGCTAATCGATTGTATCCCCCCTTCCCGCCAAACCGATCGAAGATATAGTCACGGTACTTTTTTCATTTTAAAAGTTAAAAAGTAAACCAATATAATTGTAACCGAAATTAATGTGGACATTTTTAAATGCACATTTTTCCCCCACACACCCCCTCCCCCACCCGGAGTGTATGTTTATAAATATCAGTCTTCATGGTGTTATTAATCTTTGAAGGAACGTTTCGAGCAGATAAAATATTTTTAAAAAACAATTTATAAAGGATTACATATAACCATCTTGTATGGAGTTGTTGAACATTAGTACAGATTTACAAAATGTGCTAACAAATACCTCAAACATGCATGGGATTCCCACTGAATATTTTTATATTTTCGTACTTAAAATAATGTCTGTACGTTGTTTTTTTCCAAATTAAGTAATTTCTTTTTGAATATTGTTAACAATTCCAATCTTCGTGGGAACCAGGGAAAAGCTGTTTTGTTTTTTATTTCTAATCTAAAAAAACCTATTTACGAGCGTCTATAAATTAGGAAAAGTTCACACCTTTTCAGATTCCGTCTGATGAAAATCATGCTACAAGCGACTAGATTGCCGCTTTCCCTAAAAGCACGAAAAAATAGTTATGATGCCAATATTTTTTAAATTCAACAATTGCTTTGCAAGTGCCAGCCTGAAGTCGGAGATTTTTGCATGTTGGTGTCACGCCTTTGCAATAAAAGACTCTTTAAATGTTGGTGTCACGCCTTTGCAATAAAAGACTCTTTAAATGTTGGTGTCACGCCTTTGCAATAAAAGACTCTTAAGTTCAAACAGATTAGTCAATGTTCTATTTAAAACTACAATTAATAGTTTGTTTCATTATTTATACTTGGAAGATTTTAGTTTTAGGACTTTTATCTTGTGTCTTCTCAACACTGCCCTTTTTAAAAATTATTAACGGTTAATATCAACCTGAAAATGTGCAGGAGGAAGGGGCGCCAAAAATCAAAACTCCCTGGGGCGCCACAATTGTTAAGGCCGGTCATAATTGTACGTTAAACAAAATGAATAACTTTACAAAAATGAGCAAACAATATTAGTTCCAATTAAAAGCAATAGGTGGATCTTATTACGACACTCTACGGAATTAGCAAAACTTGATTCTGAAATAAAAACAACATGCCTCCCGACAGTTGTATCTTCCCAAAATTGTCTGACGACTTGGGATCATTGTTCAAAGACAGTTTATTGAAAGCAGAGAAATATTCATTGAACCAGCTTGTCGTACTCTAATGTTTCAATCCTGATCTATAATGTTGTATGAACGGCAAGATATAGAGCATCTTAGAGGCCACACATCGCTACGCAAGATACCCTGCAACATGAAGTCAACGTAACAGCTCCTACAGAACACACAAGAAGATCCAGCAAAGCCAAGGTCACCACTGTGCATGGAGATGCACAAGAAAATGTAACAGAATTGGTATCATCGGCCATATGTGCACCCATAGACAGTTTCGTTTAATTGTGATCAGAGGCAGAGGAAAACAAAATTCCAGAGGCGCTTACCAGTGGAAAACTAACTTACTGGCGTTAAGAGTATTGGGCTTTCTTGACGCAGAAACATGTACCACGACAACTTTCTGCAATCTTATCAGTTGCAACCAGATGCCAGGATACGTCCAGTAAAAAAATAAATGGAAGCAAGTCAAATCATACACACACACAAGCAACAAAAATGGAAATAAAGGGGAGAGACTGCTATCAGGTTAGCAAAAAAAAGGAAAATCGAGAAAACAATGGGAAAACCTGAAAAAAAATGAACGCAACAAAACACACAAACACAAGAAGACACTCACCTTTGGCCGTGGCCAGGTCGCCATCAGAGCAGTACGAGTCCACGTCTATTCTGCTCCAGCTGGAGGCCTGCTCACCGCTCCCCTTCGACATCTTGGTGTGTCCGCAGTTGAAGCAGACCTTCGCGAGGAGATTCTGCTTCTGGTGTCGGCGCCGGTGCGCCGTTTTGTGACGCACGACGACCGGAGACGGTGGTACGGGAAGGTAGTTGGCCGGAAGCGGCTGGCCCAGAAACACGTTCTCCAAGATCGCCCTCCGATTGGCTCTTTCCGCAAGGTACGCTTTGCTGTGATTGGTGGGATCCGTCGGGGCGGTGAATAAGCTGTGCGGCAGCGGCCTGCGATTGGCTGCCGTGTTCAGACCCGGCCAATGAGCGGCATCCTCAAGATGGCGTTCTATCCAAGTGTCGTCTGCCGGATCCACGAAGCTGACGTAACCTTCTCCGGTCTGCGGGAAATAAACTCCACAGTTGTAGTCCATTGTATGCCTGTAGAAAGTAAAATAGATTCAACAACAATCGTTCATGTGTATGTTGACAGAGAGCATAGATTCAACAAGAATCATCCTAAAACCCTGATAAAGAACATAAGAGTCAACAACGATGAGCCAATGTTACCCGAATATAGATGTATTGATTTAGGAATCAAAATCCATTTGCTCATTTTTATAGAAAACATGTTGAGCAATGATTATACATAATGTGCATCTTGCTATAAATTAAGTCCGGACACTGCAAGACATACTTCTGACCTAATGCCTGGCACCGTCAAGTCAACAACACTGAGTAGTTCTCTTGCACTGTAAGTTTATTTCACTTCATTACAACACTGAATAGTACATTTATTTCACTTTATCAAAAGTTAACTACACCCAGGAGAAAATATTACAAGGCAAAAAGCCCCACCGCGAATCTAACCAAAAAACTCTACCGTCTGTCTCTCAAATCTTTCTCCCCACTTTTTAATCCAAATGACACACACCCGACCTTGAACATGACAAGAGTTCACACTCGTTACTAAACCCAACCGTCAAAATCACAATACACACCGCACCTCTGATTACATGACCTTGACAGACACCTGGAGATTTTTTTTTTTTAACACACTTCTAAATTTCATCTGAACGCGACAGCAACAAAGGCGCATCTGTGAAATCTAAAATATTCATTTTTTTTTTAATATGATCATCGGCGAATGGAAAATAAGTTCCATGAGAATTGACTATTGAATATTGAGCAATGAGCACTGGGCACTGAACAATCAGCAATGAGCACTGAACAATGAGCACTGGGCACTGAACAATGAGCACTGGGCACTAAAAATGAGAAATGAGCACTGGGCACTGAACAAAGAACAATGAGCACTGGGCACTGAACAATGAACAATGAGCATTCCGTCGCCAGTCTGTACGTAAAAGATAAAAAAAATATGTAGAAAATGGGGTTGAAACTCATTTGGGAACCACTTAATCCTGATAAATTCCTTCCAGGAATCACGAAGAACCGTTCAGGAGACCGTGAAGGTGTGTACTATGCAGATTGAAGATAATCGCGGATGAATCTCAAACCTTATCAGGGATTGAGACGCGTCCAACGAAAGGGATGGGGTTGGGGGCAAGGCTTTACATCAGTAATCAAGCAGCTGCTGGAGAAAAAAAAAAAGTTTTTAACCTAACTACTATCTTAACAACCCGAGTTCTCTTCCCATGGACAACGCATTCAACAACATAAGAAGAACTGTGCAGGAAAAGCTACATCAAAGGCAAAATACATGGTTGAGTGAATACATGGTTGAGTGACAAGACCGATGCGGTCCAGGGCTATGCGGACAGACATAATATGATAATTTCTACTCCTCTCTCAAAGAAATCTACGACGTCCCTGCTTAATTAGGATCATCCCAACTTTTGAGAGCTGCTGAGAAAACTCTGATTACCTAGAAATAAACAATTATCAAAAGCTGGGCTGAGCATTTTGACAACATCCTAAATCTCCTTTCATCCGTCAATGACGAAGTCATACATCGACTCCCGCAGGTGCCAATCAATCAAGAAATGGAGGACCCTAAACTCCCCCCCCCCCACACACACATTTACCGACACGCAGCAATCTATTTGCCTTCTCTCGAGTGGCAAAGCTCCAGGTGATGACTCCTATTCCAGAGGAAATATACAAGGAAGGTGGCACAGCATCCACTGGAAGGCTTCACAAGCTGTTCCTACCTATCGGACAGCAAGAGCCTATCCCTTTTGAGAGCTGCTGAGAAAACTCTGATTACCTAGAAATAAACAATTATCAAAAGCTGGGCTTAGCATTTTGACAACATCCTAAATCTCCTTTCATCCGTCAATGACGAAGTCATACATCGACTCCCGCAGGTGCCAATCAATCAAGAAATGGAGGACCCTAAACCCCCCCCCCCCCACACACACATTTACCGACACGCAGCAATCTATTTGCCTTCTCTCGAGTGGCAAAGCTCCAGGTGATGACTCCTATTCCAGAGGAAATATACAAGGAAGGTGGCACAGCTTTCACTGGAAGGCTTCACCAGCTGTTCCTACCTATGTGACAGCAAGAGACTATCCCACGGTATTTAAAGGATGCATCAATTGTTTACTTCAACAAGTGCAAGGAGAGCCGTCAAGCATGTGACATCTACCATGACATATATTTGCTCTCCATTGCAGGCTAGATATACTCGCTAGAATCTTATTTAAACAGTCTAAATACGCATGTAGAGAAGAGTCTCCTGCCAGACATGTGGTTTTCGCTTAGACCGTGGAAATATATAGTGTTCGCGGCCAAACTGCTGCAGGAAAAGTATCTTCCGCACCTTTATATAGCAGGCCGAGTCTTTCAACATTGTCAGTAGAGAGGTTCTCTGAAAGATCATGAACATGTATGGATGCCCCAGAAAGTTCAATGGTGCGGCATTCCCATAATAGTATGAAGGATAGAGTCCGGGAAAATGGAGAGATCTCAATGTTGCATCCTATGGTTTCCGCCATGTTTTCTGACGCTTTCAGTGATGGAGACATTGGAATCGGCATCAGATACTGAACTGACGGTAAAGTATTTAACATCAGGAGGCTTCAAGATAAACACTGGGACCTGATAGACATCGGGGACTTTCTGTTTGCCGAAAACTGCAATGTGCCCCTAACGCTGAATCTGAGGTTGATATGCAACGCAGTGTTGCAAACTTCTGCACAAACTTCGATCTTACCACTAACACAAAAAGGCTGAGGTCTTGCACCAAAAATTTCCACGAAAACTTTACATCGAGCTCAACATCCAAGTCAATGGCGAAAGCTTTAAACTGGATAACGGCTCTACCTTGGCAGCATACAGTCCCAAAGTGTGACCATCGATGATCATGTGAACTTTGGAATAGCAGGAGCCAGCGCGCCATTCAGAAAAAATATTTAGGAATGTATGAGAGAGATGAAACAGCATCCGAACTAAAACGAAACTTTAACTGGCAGCTGTCCTCCCCTTGCTACGTTGTGTATATGAAATATGAACAGTTTATGAACATCATGATAGGAAGCTAAACCACTTTGACAAGATATGCCGTAGAAAAATCCTCAACTTCAAGTATAAAGTCGCAGACATCTAGGTACTCACACAAGCAGGTCTGGCAGGACAAGGTCCCAGGCACCTAGGTACTCACACAAGCAAGTATAGTATCCCCAGCATACACACTTTATTAATGCAGACCCAGCTTCCCTCAAGCAAGGCAAGCATTTTGCTGTTGGACAGAAGGAACATTTTAAAAGCACACTAAAGGCATCGTTCAAAGCATCGCTCAAAGCCTTTCACGTAGAACCAAAGACGCGGGGAAAGTCGTCACAGAACCAAACACGTGGGGAAAGTCTTGACAGAACCAAGCATGTGGGGAAAGTCTTCACAGAACCGAACACGTGGGGAAAGTCTTCACAGAACCAAACACGTGGAAAGTCTTCACAGAACCAAACACGTGGAAAGTCTTCACAGAACCAAACACGTGGGGAAAGTCTTCACAGAACCAAACACGTGGAAAGTCTTCACAGAACCAAACACGTGGGGAAAGTCTTCACAGAACATGTGCTGCAAAGCTCAAAAGACATGCCAGAAAAGCCCAAGTTAACTCTGTGCCCTGCACCATATGTTTTAGGTGCCCGGATTACTCAAATAGCATACACAATTAATATAAACACAAATATTCCCTCAATATAGACACGATGAGCGCCATCCCCACCCCAACAAACCACCCCCAACCACCCCCGCCTTGCAAAATGCTTCACACCTTTTGAAAAAAAACTCCTGGGTTCCATTTGGGTCATAATTTTATCCTTTGTAACAGGAATCAATAGTCAGTTGTGTGAAAAACCGGTGTTACAAAGTGGTAAAAGGATTTCACCCCGATAACTATTAAGGAAACTATGCAGTGGTTCTCAATTAAAATGTACCTCAGCGACTAAAAAAAAAAAATGTTAGTGACAAATTGTCATAGAAAACCAAAAATCTTTTGCACGGTTCTCTGGTGTTGCTTCACTGTACCTTATTATTGAATTAATCAGTGTTTCTCCTCTATTGTTCGCTACCAGGCTATATGTGAATGATCATAAAAGAAAAGAAGGGAACAACTTTTCTAATATTCTCGATCTAACATATCCCTCTCCAACGGCAACGAATTCAGATCGAGGCGTCAAAGGAGATATAAGTTTTACAATGTTCATATCCTTTGTGGATATTCTTTTTCGTCTTCACCATAGCCGGCGCAAGCATGGGTGGCTAGCGTCGACACGTGGCAATGATTCTTTTCATACATAATTATATAATGACTTAATGATATACAGAATGGATTAATACAATATATCCAGCTAACTATAATGGATAACATAATGGCTAATAACTATCCTGTGGCCACATCACCATTGTTATAGAGAGCTTGTTTACATAATATTTCTCGTGCGTGCCCTCTGATTGACCCCGCATGAGACGCTGTGTTCACAAAAGGGTGTGGCTTAGGCTTTTGATGTATTCTTGTTTACACCGCCAGCTACTAAAAATAATTAATCTGTTCCAAGTAGTGTTTTGTAGAATAAATGGGATTTTTCTAGAAATGGCATGTAGCTTGTAGAAGGCAGGGCTTAGGCGTCGGTAGACCCACCTATATAAGGGATTGACAGGCACGACGAGGGAGGGAGATTTTCAGATAAATTTTCTTAACATTACGAGGCGTGTTTTATTCTTTGTGTATTTGTGAGCTTATATGTGTTTATTTCGCATTATTTATTGGCACATTATTCTAACTGTGTTAACTGTGTACCGGTACAAGATCTACCATACTGTAAGTTGAAGATTGTAATTATATTTTTCTTTTCTTTTGTAATTATCTTAAGACATAATAAATCTTAATTAATTGTAACTAGAAACTGTTTTGGGTCGTATCTTTAATATTGTTGATTCTATGGTATCGTCCTTTGTTAGGCACTGTTTACAACGAGCCAATTAAAATTAAAATAGGAGATTAANGCATTCGACGCCAGGCATCGGTAGGAACGCTTGTGGACATCGGCCCTGAACCTCGGCACTTGGAAAGGATGGAAATACAGCGTGTTGTTGGCCAGGACCGTCACCAGGTCAGCGATGTTGTCTACGGCACTGCCATCCTCTTTAATCTGGAGGTCGGGGTGGGGGTGGGGGGTGGGGTGGGGATGGGGGGCGGCGCTTCTATTTCTTGGATCAGTTCGTGGTTCAGTCCGCTGGTCAAAGTATTTATCAGTCCAGTGACTTTCCACGTGGGGTTGGCGGTGATCAGGGGAAATAACTTGTCCTGACCCTGGGGAAAAAAAAAAAAGGGGGGGGGTGGGTTCTAAGTAGGTCGTCGTGAATACATGAAAATTTTCAGGACAGCTCCATTTCGTCACAACATCAACCACTAGTCGGCTTTTTTTTTTTCACTCCTGCACAACAAGGAGAGGTGTCAGTTGAATGTAAGAACCAAGATGTTTCGCCCCAGAGCGTGTTCTCGTGTTAGTATCCCGTTGCTGCCAGTGAGCCGGGTTGTGTGTTGCTATTGTTGGCACGACGTCGGGGGTATCAATCTTTTAATGCGATCCCTAGCTACCTGCCGAGGCATGTCGTGTAACCCATGTTGTGTATACAACACCTCGGTTCGGGTAAAGGCAGGCCAAGCAGCGGATGGTGCGATGTAACTACCTATGGGTTATGAATGAATCAAAAAAGATTTGACCTTGTCAGAAGATGTTGAGGGAGGGACAACCCGTATGAAAAAGTTGGGCTGAGTTAGGGACAACCCTTTCGAAGACGATGACCAGAGTTCGGGACAACCCGTTTGATGACACTGAGAGAACCCTTTTGAAGACGTTCAGTAGAGCTAAAGACAGCCTACAAGAAGACATTAAGTTTGCGACAACCCGTCTGAAGACAATGGGCTGAGTTAAAGACAACCCACTGCAGAACACGTTTAGTAGTTTTCGTGACAACCAGTGTGAAGAAGTTGAGTTGAGTTAGTCCCAACCCGTCTGAAGACTTTGGGTGGACTTCAAGACAACCCGCCTGAAGACACTGATTAGTGTTAGGGACAACCCGTCACAAGAAATTAAGTGCCGTTAGACATGGCTTACATCTCCGACGTAATCGGGTCAGTCCGGAGTGCGGTGTTAACACTAATTGAAATAACCAGGTTATAGGACAACCACGGCGGACATGGTGGTGGACATGGGAACCATTATCGAAGCGTCTAGATTAGTCTAGACTAAAAGTACATCCCGACGGACCACTGAGTAAGTCGTTGCCATGTGAGTAAATGAATGTACTTTACCTCACCATGCCACCCACCCATACCCTTAGTGCCGTTACAGTCCAAGTCTTCATATAACGGAAAAAATGACTGAGCCATTGACTGTAAAAGATGTCAGTGATGATAAAATTTTGTCTATCTAGTAAGTAGCAGGCAGGGGCGTCATTTAGACAAGGTATGGTGGGGCATTTGCCCCCCCCCCCTTGAATTTGCAGGTTTAATTAAAATGTGTATGTTCTGTGGCGCCTCCAGTAATATACAACTAAGACTTAACAAGCCGACCAAGTTTTGGTTTTGTCCCACCCCTTGAAAAAACTGAGACGCCCCTGCTAGCAGGCCTCCAAGGATTTTAATATAAAGTGTCCAGGATCTTTATAGGAATACAATGTTTTAGCAGAAGTTTCAGGGGCGTGAAAATACTTTTTTTAGCATGGGGTTTAGAGGAACACTAATTAAAGTACAACTCCAAGTTATCTTATTATTTCAGTTTCAAGTTTCAATTTCCGTTGTATACCCACGTCTTCTTGGCTGGCCGTACGAGAAACCCTCAATGTATTACGTGTTCTGTGTTGATTGAATACGAATAAAAAAATATATAGCCGTCCTTAACTGCCAAAGTATCTCCCCCCCCCCCCCAACCCCAGACTTAAAAACAGCACCCTCTCTCAGCGACATGTAACGCCCCGCCGACTTCATAAATCCTGTTCTCAATATTTCATTCTCACTGTTTGACGGAAGTCCCTACACTCTGTTATCTTTCATCATGTGACTTTAAGGAAACAGTTTTCCAAAACTCTCGCCTTACGTTCATCCAGTGCCCTAATCACCGACCTGTGCTCGGGGCGATGATGCTTCAGTCTATCCGCCATTCGAGAACTGTGTACCGCTTCAGTCTGTCATTGCATGGACTGCTGTGAGTGGGGGGGGGGGGGG
>CAXITT010001308.1:84432-108400 GCA_964033795.1 Lymnaea stagnalis | reverse complement strand
ATCTGTCAGGCTTGGAAAAAATGTGTGTCAACAGTTTTGGCAGTGCCAGTTGTCAATGTTTAGAATGATACAGTAAAGAAAATGGACAATGTGAAGGTAAATTATTTTTTCAGGTGAATCTGTTTTATTTCAAACTATTGCCTGCTAAAAACATAAAATGTTTTGTTCACAAACTTATAAAAAAAGGATGTAATAAGGATATTTCTTGGTCCTATTTATTCTGAACATTGTTGTATTTGAGATTGGACATTATATTTAAAATGTGTACCATTAATTAGAAAATAGTAAAAGACATACAAGTTTAGATTATGTGAGTTTAAATTTTAATTTAACATTAAGCTCAACCTCTAAACATTAAATTAAAACTCAGAAACGAATATTTATTATATATATATATATCAGGATAAATTTTGTTAAAGTTGTTATTATGAAAATTAATTGTCCAAATCCTTAAGTTTATGCATCAGAAGAAAAGCTTTAAAAAATCTATGAAGAATGTTATTTTCACTTACTCATGTTGTAATGAAATAAAATTAAAAAAAAATTAAAAATGACAAAATTCCATCTCAATTCTCATCTCGCTGAATATGTATTAATTACTTTATAAGGCATATTGCAATATAAATGCTTAAATTTCCATTGATA
Organism: Lymnaea stagnalis; assembly: GCA_964033795.1. Taxonomy (NCBI): domain Eukaryota; kingdom Metazoa; phylum Mollusca; class Gastropoda; family Lymnaeidae; genus Lymnaea; species Lymnaea stagnalis. The sequence continues at coordinate 107,755 of CAXITT010001308.1, read as the reverse complement.
TAACATAAGCTTTTAGGCAGAACCAAAAAGTATTATATTTTTTTATATTTGCCAGAATTTATTAATAAATTAGTACAATATTGTACAGTTGAGGACTTGGTAGACAGAGGAAATTCCTCTAGCTAATATTAGTTTGTTAGCCTGACATCAGTCAACCAGTCTTACCTGTAAATGATCTGTTAAAATACTTGTATCCAGGGTGACAGGAACAGGAGAAACCACCCATAAAGTTGCCACACACTTGGTCACAATCATTGGTCAGATAGCTGGAACATTCATTAATGTCTGGAATAACAGTTGACAGTCAACTAGTATAACCCCAATTGCTTTCCATAAAAATGCAAAAATTTATTATGTACGCTCCCTAACATGGACAATTGATTTTTTATAATAACAATTTTAACAAAATTGATCCTGATATATATAAAATAAATTATCGTCTCTGAGTTTTAATTTAATGTTTAGAGGTTGAGCTTAATGTTAAATTATTTTTTTCAATTTTTTTAATGTAACACAATGCATGTGTAAGCTTGAATTTAGAACCAGGAAAATATGATACAAACTTTTGAGCTGAGGGCCTTTCTTAACAAAAATGGTTTGTGAAAATGCGGCAAGAAATAGAAACAAGTTAAAAACTAAAATGATCTCATTTCTTTTTCTCGAAGTTTGATTTTCCAAAACCAAAGTTTGAAGAATGCGAAAGAAAAGTTATTTAAATTTTGTGTTCAAAATAATATAGAGGGTGGCCACGTGGTCTAGACCGAGTCAATCTCAAGTGCATGGTCTTCAGTTAAGTCCACACAAAGTCAAGTCAAGCAAAAATATCACTCATGTGCATTTGACTAGTTTACCTTGGATTGAACCTCATCTAAAGGAGGAAATTCTGAATTAAAACCCAAAGATGGAGTCCTGCATGCGTATAACATTGACACAATAAAATAACCCGAAAACTCAGACAACGCACCTGGTGCCAAGCTGCTTCCTTCACGTTTGATGGCCTTTTGGGTTGGATGGATAAGCTGCAAGGACAAAGGGGATTCGCTTAAAATTCAAAACAAAAATCTCTAAACTCATTTTGGATTTTTTCCTGCAAATTTTACACCATCGTCACATTGTGACGGACTAATGACAGCAAAACGAAATAAGTAAATGTCTTGGTTTTATTTGACAGTTAATCGTTGGAATATGACAAGGTTATGTTCTGGTTATATATCATAGATATATGTCACATTTATGTAAAACTTTTATAGGTCAAATTTATGTGAAACTTTTGTATGTCAGATTTTTTTGAAACTGTTATGTGTCAGATTTATGTCGACATGTTATTAGTCAGATATTACAGTGTTTTGTGAAACGGTTTTATGGATTGAGTATCTGAGGCGGTATTACAGTGACACAATAAATATTCCGACAACTCCGGCGTTGTGGAGCACAGGGAGAAAAAAGAAACACAGCTGGTCATTCTCTTCATCCCTGTCTTGACTTAGTCTTGCTATTGAAACAAATAAACAATGACAAGAGAATATGGGAAAGAATCAAGAAATGTAAATAATATACAGCTCAAGTGGACTCTTCTACTTAAGTCAAGGCTTTTACTGAAATCAAGGCTATTACTCAAGTCAAGGCTATTATTCAAGTCATGGCTACTACTCAAGTCAAGGTGTTTTATCAAGTGCAGGCTACTACTCAAATAGTAAGCAAAGGACGAACAATAAAAAAATTAATTGCTGGTTTATATGTCAGAGATATATGAAATAATTATTTGTTAGGGTTACATTTCAGAGCTATAGGACCGTGTTGCCATGGTTACAGAAAACATCATTTCTAACATTGATTTTCCCGTCGCCTTGAGTAACACATGACCAATATTGTCAGATCTCAGTTTTCACTTGTCATTCACTCGTAGACTTTGTGTTCATTTATTTGGTCTTTATAGCTATCTTCTTGGGTCGGGGTTACATTGTAGTTCTATTTATAGAGTTAATGATGGTTGGACTTCCTACTGTTTCGAAACAGAACGTCACTTCAATTATTATAAGGTCACTGAGTTGGATGTAATAGACATTTAAACATAAAATGTGAGAATTGTGGACTTTATTTTAATGAACGATTGACAGAATCACTAACCAATTGTCTGGCTATTGTATGGTATGTGTAACGAATCACTTCATCTTTCTATGGGCAAGTTTTCGAACTTGCCCATTTTTCTGGTTATTCTGGTTCTGGTAATGTTTCGTTGCTGCATCCATGTAGTGGCATTTTTAAAACGGTTGGAGGTATGATGTTGCTATTCTAACAGCTCCTAGCTGATGCTAGGGAAGCCTTGTAGCTTTCGACTGATGTCGAGTTCACAGTGGCATCGTTCAGGTTGTTCCATGTTATTATTGTGGGTGGCAAGAAAGATTGTTGATACTGCACTGTGTTTCACTGAGGCACATTGAAGCATTTGCTATTGTTTCTGGTGTAATTGTTTATGGGAATGTCAGTGGTGAAGTTTTGTTCCATGTTATTATTGTGGGTGGCAAGAAAGATTGTTGATACTGCACTGTGTTTCACTGAGGCACATTGAAGCATTTGCTATTGTTTCTGGTGTAATTGTTTATGGGAATGTCAGTGGTGAAGTTCATGTTCAGTGTATTATGTGTACAACTACCGTCTTAATCTTTCTATGATCAAGTCTTTTAACTGCTGTGTCCGGAGCACTATCAATTTTTCATTGCACCAACTATGTCACTCTGCATATGTAGATCAGCCCTTACACTGCAATTACAGTGGAACATATAAATATATAGGAAGCAAACACTTTATAGCAGAAATACTTTCTCGATTGTTTTAAGAATGATTAATTTTTATGTGAAGTCAGTAGTGTAATTAGCTCATCCACTTCACATAAAAATCTTACATCTAATTATCTCATTTTTTTATATGAAGCATGTAATTTCCTTAACTCATCTATTTCATATGAATAATACAATGTCATAAGATCATCTGCTTCATATAATTCATGTAATGTATTTATTAGCTCATCTACTTCATATAAAAGCCTGTAATGTAAGGAGTTCGTGTTGTCGGCTATACTTTGCATTGGGATATTTATAAAAACATCTGTCGCAAATCAACTTCTAGCAAAATGCTTATCAATGAATTATTCTTGGTACTTCGATGACGTGGCTCTGTTCATTACTTTAATTTATGTGTAGTCGAAAGGAGAAGACTTGTTTTAAACACTACACAATACTTCATCCACTGGTAGGATAACACATGATGTATTACAAAACAGTGATATAGAAATGATATTTTATACCGAGAGACATGTATATTGGGAAGAGCTAGAGGGTAGACAGTGAGATAGAGGACAGTAGCATGGCGTTGGATTACTTACAAGTAGGAATCGTATTCGGATTATTTTTGTGTAGTATTTTTAAATATTATAAGAAATGTATCTAACTTTTACTGTTAACAATGATATACATTAGAATGGGCTAGGCTGACCGTAACGCAAAAGATTCTTTAAAAAGAGCATAGTTTTTTTTCTAATATTTTACGGAAATCTTATAAATTTAAATGCGTAATGCAATTATATATATGATTTTATTTTAGTTAAAGTTTAAGTATTATTTTCATCATCGCTAATACTTTTAAAGTAACAACTAAGAAAAAAATGTTAATCATTTAATAAGCAATTGATTTTAGTTCAAACAAATTCATTAATTTTTTTGTTTCGTTTTTAGTTTGTATTTAAAATTGCAAAATAAAATGAAAATGAATGTGTTCTTAATAACTTCTCATATGACGTCATATTGCCTATCTCGGCCAAAGCTCTCAGTGTGTTTGATTTAATCACCGCACTTTAACAAAACTTATACCGCACTTTCCCTTTCTTCAAATTTAAAATAAAAAATACAATGGATTGCTTTTTATATACTATAGTTCTATAACAAGGAATATCTGCGTGTATGTTTGTCCCTTATGAGCTTCTATAACATATTGTCTTTAGATTTATTTAAAAACTCGAATTAAAACATAAACGCGTATTCTTTCTTTTAGTCTCAATTCAACGAATGTCAAGGTCTCGGTAGTTGGAAAAGGGGGGGGGGGGCCCTCATGTGACATAGGAATCGATTTCAAGTTCAATTTAAAAAAAAATATATATTTTTTTTGTGAGTGTTCTCTCAGATGTATGGCAAAGTTGAGGTAGTCCCTCCCAATAAATCCTTTGCGTGATATTTGGCATTGCACCTCTATACCTGTGACAGAGATCTTCAAGACGCTGGCCAGTCAGGAGGCGGGAAAACCCACACTTTCATCTTAACTATAAGGCCGAGGAGTGATTTCAAGTGCTATACCACTTGTAAAATACAGGTTGTATTAACAAAAAGTTGGTTAGACATATTTTGTGTATTATAGGTTTGCCTTAAATTTAAAACTTTGTAGTTTTGTTAAAAATACTTATGATAGACAAGTAAAATTAAAAACAATTGTAAAGCCTAGAAAATTTATTGTCGTTTGAAATGTTTCTACAATAAACACATTTATTACAAAGACAAAATAAACAACTCTAGCATAACACTTAATTTTATGTTGGTTTTTTTTTTGTGTTTTTGTTTAATTTGAAAGCAATTGTTTCCTTTGAAAAAGTAAATGTCTTCGATACTTAAAAAAAAACTAATATATACTGAAATATGAATTGATATAACAGAAAAGTAAATGATAATTTAATTAATAGTTGGATGACACAAACCCTAGCTACGCCACTGCTATTTAGCAATCAAGAAAAGGAAAGAGGAGAGTTGTACTATTGTCCTATTTTGTAAAGAACTGAAGAGTTGGGAACTGAAGAGTAGGGATAGCGATGGCAGAGCAGATATGAGCGGATGCTTGATATTATCTAATCGTTTCCTCCTTAGAAGAAACGATCGATTTCGAGAATTCTCTGGTTAATATAATTATAGACTATTTAAAATACTATGTTCATAAATAATTTGCAATGACATCCATTATACACCTCATTACATTTGCAATGAAATTTAGATGACTTTCAAGGATTGTCACTGGCCAGTTCTTGTGTCTCTAAATTGCTCTGTGTTGACATCCATTTACTGTTAACACGGCCTCATCTAACCTAAAATAAAGGCTGACTCTTCATGATGTATATAAGGCAATTACCTACTCTTTGTGCCATCTTCAGAGCCATACCTACCTACATACCATAGTCTTACAGGTATAAACTAAATGTCTACATACCATAAGAATTAGTAACATAAACTACCATATATTTTCTATATTCAGACGCCTTACCAGCACATGTCGATTATTGTGGCAAAGAAAGTTACACTCTAGGTCAGATTCTAAATCTTAACACACAGGAAATTAGTTTCATGTGATGACTGCAGTTGGTAATACGTAAATTAACTGCATTTTGTGTCACTTATATACATCATCGTTTCTCTCAAACTTCTGTTTTGTTGCGTTCCATTTTTCAGGTTTAACCCAACTTTGTTTGACTCATTTTGTATTCTATCCATGACGTCTCCAAGTGGCAAAAGTTTCTAATGATTATAAAGTCTGACATCATGCAACGATAAATGTACGCTTCAAGACATTCTATTGCGAGTCAAATACCACCATAAATACATTCATACATCTACCTTCTGATGACAACAACCCCATATAGCCACTAGTCATGACCTTCCAACTCCCCCCCCTCTACGATAGGTAGACTGTAGAGAGTACTTTGACTATGACGTAATGGTCACGGTCACCTGTGACACCTAGCCCCTCCTCTGCCTCTCTTTTTCCCCACTTCAAACATCTTCTTATTATTTTATGTATTTATTTATTTAGGCATTTTTATATAGCGCTTATCATAAAGCTCTAAGCGCTTTACAATTATTAAAACATGTAAACTATGTAAATAAAAATGAGACACTAGGATAGTAACTACTATTCTATAGAAACAATGAAAATGGCTATAAAACGAGGACACTTTGACACTTCAGGATCAACCCGAAACAGAAAATGAGGTAGGGCAAGGAGGGTGCATCACAGGTCATAGGCGGACCTAAACAGATGAGTTTTAAGGGACTTTTTGAAAATGGACGAGGTTTCACTATGACGTATATGGAAGGGGAGCTGGTTCCAGAACGTGGGCCCATGGAAGCAGAAGGAGCGTTCACCGATGGTCTTAGTTTTAGTTCTTGGGATTGAGAGGGTTCTACTGTCAATGGAAGAACGTAGTTGTCTTGTGGGGATGTTCAGAGAGTTCAGAGAGATAGACAGGAAAGTGAGGGTCAGTGAACGAGTTGAAGCAAAGATTGGCAGACTTGTATTTGATGCGAGAGGATATTGGAAGCCAGTGGAGTTGCCGCATGTGTGGTTGAATGTGGTCATGCTTCTTTGATTTAAAAATGAGTCTGCATGCTGAGTTCTGTGCCTTCTGAAGTTTTTCTATGTGGTGTTGAGGAATGCCTGAGAGAAGAATGTTACAGTAGTCAAATTTTGAAAGAATGAGTGAAGAGACGAGAGTTTTTGTTGCATCAAAGGAGAGGAGGTGTCTAATGGTGCTGATTTTTCTAATTTCGTTATATGCTGATCTGCATATATTCGTGACATGTTTGTCCATGGAGAGAGTGTCCGTAAGCGTGACTCCAAGGTTTCTGGCAGAGGGAGAGAGTGTGATGTCAGAGTTGCCAATAGATATAGAAGAAGGAGGAAATGGAGGGAGAGGTTTGTTTTGAGAGTGGATGAGAAGGATTTCCGTTTTATCATCATTTATCTTCAGTTTGTTGCAAGTCATCCAACGCTTTACATCGTCCACGCACTCCTGTATGCGAAGGATTGTGGCATTAAGTTGATCAGAAAAGCAAGAGTCACTGATTTGAGTGTCATCAGCAAAGGATTGACTGGAAACTGAGTGGTGGCTAATGAGAGATGATAGAGGTTTAGTGTAGGGGATGAAAAGGACCGGCCCAAGGACCGATCCTTGAGGAACTCCAATAGACTGGGCTGAAGGTTTGGAAGAGCGGTTGGAAATAGAGACTTTTTGAGTTCTGTCAGAGAGATATGATTGAAACCAGTTTAAAGCTGAGCCAGTAAGTCCGAAAGAAAGATGAAGGCGGTCAAGAAGAATCTGGTGGTCAATGGTATCAAATGCAGCAGAGAGATCTAACAGAGTGAGAATAGAGAGTTTGCCATCGTCCATCGCGCGCAGGAGGTCACTCATGACTCGGACCAGTGCTGTTTCTGTGCTATGACCAAGTCGGTAGGCAGACTGAGAGGAAGGATAGAGATTGCGAGAATGAAGATAGCCAGAGAGCTGAGAGAGTATGAGTTTTTCTATGATTTTTGAGAGAAAGGAGAGGTTGCTGACGGGCGGTAATTCTTGAGTGTGTTTGGATCACTTGTTTAAATCTCCCGAACCAGATGGAGAGGAAACTCATGCTATAAAATAATATGTGATATGACATAAGATTCCTTGATTACTACTAAAAAAACATACCTGACATTTAGTTGCTACAAATTTTATTAAAATATTGACTATTTATATCACATGTAACCACTGCTCCGGCATCAAACAGAAATTCGTACATGGTCCCCTAGACAGCGACGAGGCCACGACAGACAGTTCCGGCTGTTAAAAACAAGAACAAAGTACAAGAGCTCCTCATTCCTGCCGAAAACAATAGGGGACTAGGGGACTGGTACAAGCTTCCAAAAGCAACAGTTGAGGCGCCTACACTCGACACATTTGTGTCTATTGCCTCCTGTTTTCTAATCCCCAGTTCGTAACACCACTGCTGATTGTAAGTACCTTGGACGTTCGATTTGTGTGTGCATTCTGGACCACACCCACAGCTGTGATGTCAAGAGGTCTTGGCCAATGTAGAACCATTACAAATCAGGAGGGGAAAATCAATATTAAGTGCCGTTGAGAGGTACCGACGGCTGCTGTAGAGATCTATATCTGCTGTAAAGAGTTATATTTCTTGTTTTTCACTTCTGTAATCTGAGAAAGGCTTTTAGCCAAAATAACATTATCATATTGTCATGGTATCTAATTTGAACCATTCACATAATCTTTTTTCAACAATTTTCTCTTTTTTCATCTGAACTATGTTTTAACAAAATAAATGTGTTTCAAGGGAAACAATCGCGTTCTTATACTACATCTTTTAGTCGATATCATTTAGGATTTCGAAAGAGCTTTAATTTATTTTTTGTGCAATGCAAATGTATTATTTTTATTGGTACAATGGTTTTGTAATTTTTTGTTAAAATTGTTAAAAACATTCATTATTTAACTTTTCTTAAAAATTTTAATACAAACTTTAAATTTCAAACATTATAAGAAGTTAATATATTATTACTTATGCTTAACCAGGGATCGGTGGATGTTACAACTGTTCTAAATAGACTATTATGACTTATATAAATCTGTAGTCCACTTGCCTTCGTTCCCCTTCATCCAGGGATTCAATAGCTATAAATACTCATCATGTTAGCAATTGATAATAATGCAAATTGTGTACAAAAATTTTATCATATAAAGATATATGTTAAAGTGTGTGGATTTGTTTGTTTGTTTGTTTGTGGCTCCGTTTATTCTACAAAGGCTTTTACATGGATTGATGGATCTTGACCAAACATGAAACATTTAACCATCATTTTCCGGAAAGAACTCTTAAGGGGCTATGTATTTTTTATAGCATTCCGTTTGGGGCCGGGGGCCCCGAATTCGTTTCTTTCCTAATATGATCTATATAAAAAAATTAACTCCTATACGAGATCCATTCAGTGTCCGTATTGAAATATTGGTGTATTTAAAACTAATAATATCCATTCTAGAATTTTCCAGAAAGCTCGATCATTTTTACAAGCTATATCTAGTTCATTTAAAGTAGATTTAAATGTGACCAGTTTTAAATTTTAACTCTATTATGTATGCGTCTGACATTTGTAGGGCCCCCCATCTCAGTCATACTGAAAAGGTACTTTATTAAATAAGCCCCCATTGGGGCTCCTATAATAATTTAAATATACTATAGTCATAGTAGTGAAAATTAGTTGTATAATATTTTGTGTTTGAAAAATAAATACTTAATCAAAGGATTTTTTAATACTTTTAATGAAGGATATTACATTTAATCTAGAATATTCCAGACGGTTCTTTAATGTTTTACAGTGATATATAATGGAATTTAAAAGCTTATTTGAACAAAATCTCACCGATAATGATCCAAAAGAGGAATAGGATCCTAGGGGGATCGAGATCTAACAGTAAACTAGTACCCATGATTACGCGAAAAGAAAAAAACGGTATAAAAATAAAAATAAGAAATAGCACTTAGCTGGGAAGTAGTATCTGTCGGCAGCAAGATAAATAATTCTCACATTTCTTTTGTTTTGTTCGCTAACGAAGGCTTTCTGCCGACACGTTCACTGTTTTGTTACGTTTATTTTTTTAGGTTTAACCCTACTCTGTTTTACTCATTTTATATTGACGGAGGTTGGGCTCATGAACCAATCATGTATTGTTTGTTTATCTTTAAAAATAAGGATCGCAAGAGAGTAGACACCAGGTGTAAAAAAAGAATCAAGTTGTAAGAGAGTAGTCACCAGTTATATAAAGGAGTCTAGGTGTAAGAGAGTAGACAACAGTTGTAAATCAGAGTCGAGTTGCTAGAGAGTAGACATCAGTTTTAATTTGAAGTCTAGTTGTAGGAGAGTACACATCAGTTGTGAAAAGGAGTCTAGTTGTAAGAGATTATCGACCAATTTTAAACAGGCGTCTAGATGTAAGAACGTAGACACCAGTTGTAAAAAGGAATTTAGTTGTAAGATCGTATAAATTAATTGTAAATAGGAGTTTAGTTTTAAGATCGTAGACACCTGTTGAAAAAATGATCTATTTGTAAAAGAGTAGACACCAATTGTAAGTAGGATTCCGGTTTTAAGAAAGAAGACACGAGTTGAAAATATGAGTCTAGTTGTAAGAAAATAGACATCAATTGTAATAAGTGTCTAGTTCTGAGAGAGTAAACACCAGTTGTAAATATGAGTCTTGCTGTAAGAGAGTAGAGAACAATTGTAAATAGGAGTCTGGTTGTAAGGACGTAGACACCAGTTGTAAATAGGTGTTTAGATGTGAGAGAGTAGACACCAGTTGTGATGTAAATTAATATCTATTTTGAGAGAGTAGACAACAGTTGTAAATAAGAGTCGAGTTGTTAGATAATAGACATCAGATGTAAATTGAAGTCTAGTTGTAAGAGAGCAGACACCAGTTGTAAACAGGGTCTAGATGTAAGAGAGTACTCATCAGTTTTAAATGTGTGTCTAGATGTAAGAGCGTAGACAACGATAAACTCTTAAATGATTTGTCTAAGTTAAAATATAGTTACCGACCGCTTATTATGTAACGTGTCCAAGTTAGGATGCAGTTACAGACTAAATCTTAAATATGATATATCGTATTAGTTTTCTAACAAACATAAAATATTCATTTGACGTGTATTTTACTCGTATGTTAACAACATTCCTATAATATACTTATGTATAACACAATTCCTCTACAATACTTATGAAAACATAATTCAAATAAATACTTATCAAAACTTGATTCTCATATCAAACGTACGTAAACATTATTTCCACATCATACTTATGTGAACATGATTTCAATATTATAATTTTGTAAAAAGATTCATATATCATACTTATGTAAACATGAATCCTATATATTCTTATAAAACATATTATCTTTTTAAACAACAAGCATCTAGCCTTTTTCTAAGTGTCAGTATACAATGACTTGAGCTGTTAGAAATTTTGATGTCAATAGTTAATGAATTTCTATCTAAATGGATTACATTCTTATTACAAAAAGAAAACAAGGTTTCAATTGCATCCCTTATTGATCAATAAAATTATACAACGACAAACATAAAAATGAAATGAAGTAAAAGGTGGGGGAAAAATACTTTATTAAGTTTTGGAAATAAATATTTCTTTATTTAAGATTAACAAAACTAAAATGTACAACAATTAAATGTGTTTATCAATGGTGTAGAAATTAACTGAACTAATTTATATGAACAACGTGGGACAATTTAGGTTTAGGTAACTCAGTGGATGAATCAAAAGAATGTCCAGACATGGTGTAGAAATCTACCCACACCATCCCTAAATCTCTCTTGGGTATACAGATTGATTTTTCTCAGAAGTGCGAAACCTATGTGTCTACTTACACTCAACACTAACTATGGAAAATCACATTAAAATGCTATGCAAGGCTTTTTTCTAGAGCTGCAAAAAATTAGTCATATCAAAACTTTCTTAAAGTCTGATGCAACAAAGAGACTGAGGTCTGCCTTCATTCATTGACTACCAAAATGTTCTAATTGTGGGTCTCCCACCTACGCTCCTGGATAAAAAAAAGCACATAATAATACGGCTCGCATTGTTCTTCGCAAAAGCAGATTCGACCATGCTAAAACAATTCTGAGATAGTTGCATTGGCTGCCGATCCGCGCTCACAAAGAGTATACAATTGTAACTCTGTGCTACCGCTGCTTGCATGGCGCTCATGGCGGATTATCTACCCACAAGTCAACTCTACTCATCTGATAGTGGCAAATGTTCGATACCATGTGATCGCCATGAGACTTACGGACGGCTCCCTTTCGCATTTGCTGGCAAAACAATTTAAAACACACTTCCTGTCGCTGTCAGAAACAGCGAGACACTCGCGTCTATCAATACATTTTTGAAAACGCAACTATTTTGCAAACAACTTTTGGTGTGATTTTGTCTACCCTCTTTTCCAGCTTGCCATTATCTTCTAGATATATTGGCTTGTATTGTTTACGGTTGCAAGGGATGAAATAATTTAAATGGGTATTCTTGTTATTGGGATGAAGCGTGATTTTCCATTAAAATATATTATTATTTATACTAATCAATATGTAATATACTTAAGACATCTTAGGTTTAGATAAATCAGTGCAGTCATCAAACGAATGTTCATACAGCGTGTAGAATTTTACGAAATAATCTATATGAACTACTTGGGACAGCTGAAATTTAGGTCAATCAATGGATGCAAAAAAATGTTAATGTAAATTGTATTCATTGTATAAAAGGGGACATTTTTTAAAATATAAATAAAGACAAATTGTATTTTATTATGTTAAATAAACGAAATCTTGATGTTTGTCTGATGAATACGTTGTTGAGAACTGAACTGTCACGTTATATTAATACAGTGAGCTGTTCAATTGCAACGACAAATTAATACTGAGTGTTGTTAAAGTGCTAATTTAAACTAATACAGTGTGTTGTTCAAGATCTATGTTAAATTAAAACAGTGTATAGTTCAATTGTCATTTTATATTAATAAAGTTTTTTTATTCAAGTGTTATGGTATATTAATAACGTTTTTTGTTCAAGTGTTATGTTATATCCATACAGAGTGTTGTTCAAGTGTCACGTTATATAATTATATTGTTGTTGCCAGTATCACCAATGTTTGGGAGGAGTCTTCGGGGAGGAGACATATATGAGGAGACTTTTGAGAGGAGTCTTTTGAGAGCAGAATTTTTCCTCGCATTTAGTAAACTCTCTTCCTAAAAAAAAAATGCAACGTTTTAATATTACCTCTTTTCTGATTCATAATGAGATCGAGTTTCATATCCATTACAAACTTCATTTTCTTATCCAAAAAAAACCACACATTGCTTTTTCCAAAAGAAGACACATTGAGAAATACATAATGTGATAAATAAAATTAGCATAAGGGTATATAGATTGATTGAATATAACTAAGGCAATATTTATTGTTATATATCTTTGTCAGAAAATACATGATGTTTATTTTACATCTCATTAAGCATAGTTACAAACATAGTAATACAAATCATTTTTAAACATGTATTTTTTAAACTAATTCTGAACTCAATATACTTGAACAAGAATCGGTAGCGTATAATACATATTAGTTTAACATAAAAATCACTAAATGACGTAATCAATTCTTGATTAGTTCTGTATGCTTTGCTCAAGTTTCAGGTTATGTTAAAACGTCTATTTTTTAATCACTTTTCAAACCTCCCCCAACCCTCCCAACTATTAAATAAATACATAAGAAAATTAATTAATTAAATTTAATGTGCATATATATAAATATTTGTATCCTATATATATTTATAAAATATCTATTTAGATTCAATAGGTTTTTTATATATTTTTACAAAAGACGACACTTCCAGTGTAGTAAATAATTTCGTTTCAATGTCTCATCAAGTCTTTGCCAGTGAGCATCATGTATTCAAATATGTGCAGTTTGAACAGAGTCTTTTGACCATGGAACTACATTTTAAATAAAGATAACAATTGATACAAGGGCGTCTTATTTAAAACTAAAATATAATTAAATATTACAGTTTATTTAAAACATGCAGTAATAAGGTGGCCTATATAGTAAAGGCCATCAGAAAAGGACTAAAGAAGGGAGACAAAATGGTAATTAAAATGTAACTTATAATATTGAAAGCAGGTAAACACACGAAAAGTAGCAGGGGTCCCAGGAAGTCAATCCACTTTGACTTTGCTACAAAAATAGAAAAATAGACTAGGAGATATTACTTTTAAAAAATAACCAAGAGATATTGTCAAAACAAGACAATATTGATAACGAGATGTTGTCAAGAGTATTATTGAAATTCAATTTTTATGATCAGCAACACAAGGGCCCCCGCTAAGCGTCAATTTTCCATCTACCATTTATACTTAACAAAACATTCATTCAAATAACACATTTTTGCCTTTTTGCAAATCTTTCAGCAGAAAATGTGGGTCTTTCAATCTACTTGAACATGAAGGACTCTGAGGCTGTAATGTTTCCCAAGTTGTTTCAGTCGTGCATGAATGTAGTTAGGGTTAGCTGATGGAAGAGAACAACAGGAAATAATACACACATTGACAGACACACAATATAGTGTAGTACAAAGCCGATGGTAGTGAAGACTAAGAAATAATGAACAGTTTGATGGACACATAACATAATCTGGAAAATTATTTCCTTAATCCTAATGAAATTCAATTACAGACTGAAACATGTGATTACCTCTCCCTCAGTTGTTAACAATTAAAGTGTGTGAAGAAATTGTTTTAGCAGCATTTATTGGTACATTATGTGTAGTTAAATTATATTTTGCCATATTCCATATTAGCATTACATATGTTCCTTGCATCAAATTATTACTCATATTCTGATATTAATGTTTGACCACGATTTCTTAAGTCCAGTCCATTTGCTGATGACTAAAATATCTCTTCACCATTCCCATTGAAATCCCTGTCACTTTCTTAAATAACAACTGATTATCACTTCTTCATTGCATTGAAAATTCAAACTATCTACAGGTGGTATAAACAGCCAAAATTTCAAATACTGCAGTCACTGCATGGTAGGATCTAATTTTTTACGTCACGTAGCGTAGACATATTTTGACACTCAGTTGAGACTACTACTACTACACAACACTCCTGGCAAAGTAAGTTGTTACTTGATTATTACTCTTTACCTTTGAGTTTATATTATTATACTTTTACTTCATTTATTATCTCACTAACATATAGTTTGTACAATAGTTTCTAATATTAAATAAATTTCATGGATGACTCATGACACAAACGTTCTTTAACTTGATCATCGAATTTTTTTAAAAAAACAAGATCAACTCTTTTTTTAACACACTTTTTAAAATTGTACTAAAATTATATGATAAAAAAAAACAACTTCTGAGTCATATGAATAAAAAAAAGACATTCATATTTTTAGTTTTCATATTATAGAAATACATATTAAACAAAAATTATGTTGTTTAAATAAAATGTTTATTTAATAGGAATAAAAATTTCAGTCCAAAATAAGTTTTCAGGGGAAATACATGTGACATATTTTGTCTTTAATAAATACATATTTAAGGATTTTATGGAACATGATACATTTTAATGACTTGTTTTATGGGTGTTTTTTTAGAACTACAATACAAAGACAATAACAAAACTTAGGAATTTTATAGCATATTTTAACTTTTCTGTTGTGAGCGAGAGTTGTTGTGAATGTTGGGTAGGGGGAGTTGTGGATCGTGAGTGTTTTGTGAGTTGTTGGTCGAGAGGTCAGAGCGTGAAGTTAGTCCGTGGTGTTGCACGTTTGCGTAGGCTGAGTTGTTGTGTGGTTATATAAAAGGGATGTGTGTTAGCTAGAGGTCAGTCGGAGTCAGTGAGAGACAGGGAGAGTGTCAGTAAGAGTTCAGAGTTAGTAAGAGTTCAGAGTTAGTAAGAGTTCGGAGTTAGTGTCAGTCAGAGTCCAGCCGAGACAGTAGTTAGAGAGTCAAGCCGAGACAATAGTTAGAGAGTTAGTATTATCGCTATTGAACGTCGTCACTGTGAATTGCTATTGGATCCTGTAAATAAAGAACTGTTGTATTTCCATGCTGGAGTTGTGATGTATATATAGATATGAAGAAAGTGTTGTAAACCCCTAGACAAGGTGGAGTCTGCTGACTGTGCAGTAAACGTAACTACTGTGGGATGTGTTGAAGTGTAAGGACGAAGATCCTAACATGTCAAGTATTGAGAATGTCGCAACTGGAGACAACGTAAGAAGGCCGCGACATTTGATGAAGGCCTCAGCTTATTAAAGTTAGGTCGTAACACTTGATTTAGCATCTTTTAAGAAACTATAAACTTTAAATTATAAAGATGTATATATATATATATTAATAAAGCAAACGAAAGAGTATCACCGACTACACCCATATAGCGGAAATTCAACATTTGCAAAGAATAGAGAACACCAAGTTGACGAGTTTATAATTATCACCCAGAAAGAAGTATCAAATTAGTATAGTTTTTTCAGTTCTGTTGTCGGCAGTATTTGCCGCTGATGATGTTGTGGTTTTGACAGATGCTAATTTTGCCTCCGAAATTGCAAAGTATGACGTGGTATTAGTGAAATTCTATGCACCCTGGTGTGGTAATTGCAAACGTTTGGCTCCGGAATATGAAAAAGCAGCCACTATTCTTAAAAAATCAGATCCACCAGTCACCCTTGTCAAGGTTGATTGTACCGTAGAGACAAGTGTTTGTTCTAAATATGGTGTTATTGGTTATCCAACACTAAAGATCTGCAAAGGAGGAGAGGTATCTAAAGATTATGAGGGACCTAGGGAATCTGATGGTATTGTGAAAACAATGAACAGAGAGGCTGGACCTGTTTCCAAAAAGTTAGAGACTGTTGAAGAGGCTCGAAACTTCCTAGACAAGGACTCAGTTGGTGTAATTGGTTTCTTTGATGCAGAAGATAGTAATGATGCCAAGACTTTCTTAAAGGTTGCAGATCAACTACCAGACATTAGATTTGCACACACTGTTAGTAATAAAGTCAAAGAAGAGTTAAAACAATCAAACGGAGTTGTGTTATTTAGACCTAAGGTTCTTCAAAGCCGATTTGAGGATGCAGAGGTCCGATTTACTGAGTCTGGCACAGTTAAATTAAAGGCTTTCTTACAGTCGGAAGACTTTGGACTCTGTGCTGAGCGTACCATGAGTAAAGCTGCAAATTTTGGAAAGCCATTGTTTGTAGCTTACTTCAACGTAGACTATACTAAAAATCCAACGGGAACTAACTATTGGAGAAACAGGATTATGAAAGTTGGAAAGCAGCTACGGGAAGAAGGAAAGACTTTATACTTTGCCATAAGCAATGTGGATGAAATGAACAGAGAACTTGAGGAATGTGGCATTACTGAAAAGGGTGGAGATAAACCCGTTGTTTGTGCATGGGATAGCCAAAACAAGAAATATAAGCTGACTGAAACCTTCAGTGTTGAGTCTTTTGAACAGTTTATCAGTGACTTTTTGGCAGGCAAAATAGAACCCTTCATTAAATCGGAACCACTGCCAGAGTCTAATGATGAACCAGTAAAGGTGGTTGTAGGTAAAAACTTTGATGAGATAGTGAATAATCCAGATAAGGATGTTTTGATTGAATTCTATGCCCCATGGTGTGGACACTGCAAGAGTTTAGCACCCAAATATGATGAACTAGCTGAAAAGCTGAAAGATGAAAATGATATCGTTATTGCCAAGATGGACGCAACAGCAAATGATGTTCCAAATCCATATGATGTTAAAGGATTCCCAACCCTTTACTTTGCACCCAAAGGCAGCAATAATTCCCCAAAGAAACATGAGGGTGGTAGAGAAGTTGATGAATTCATCAAGTATTTAGCTAAAGAATCCACTGATGGCCTTCAGGGTTATTGCAGACATGGCAAAAAGAAGAAGAGCAAGAAGGCAGACCAAACCGATTTGTAATGTGTTGATTTAAAGTTGATCTATCATCTGTCATATTCCACATGTATGTGTATGCAAGTAGTTTGTTAAATGCAAGATACAGATAAGAGTGGTTTATTTTTGTTAAGCTTGGTTACATGTCGGTGAGCGAATGTACAAATAATTCCACCATTATGTTTTTTAGGAACATTGTCATGAGGTTCTTTGTAATGGCGATATTTTCTTCCATGTTGTTACATAACAGGAGTACTAAAATTGATCCGATCAGACTGTTAAATGTCTGGCTACGTGACTACTAAAGTGATCTTCCAGCAACAGATTAATCTTAATGTCTTCTGTGAGAGATACTGTTCTGTTGCTAAACGTTTTTTAAAGTCTTTTTTCTTTTAAATGTTTCATACCTTAAATTTTGTTTTGATTTAAGATAACTTTGTTTGTTGCCATCCCAAATGGGTCAGTTAATATACAAAGGTGTTATATGTGGTGGACATGGGGATGTTTGCACAAGAGCAGTTAAAGAATGATTAAAAGTTTTTATAAAAAAAGAAAAAAAAAAAAAAAAAAATCCAAGACAGCATATTCTCGTACGCTCGAATTCGATCCTTACATGTAAGGATACAACTCCAAAATACTCTCTCTCTCTTCCACACACACCAACTTCGCAACACCTCACCCAAATCCTGGGACGTCCAATCTCCCTGTACACATATATTATTAGATGATCCCCGTCATTTAAAACGTATCTATCTTTCAATTAGAATGATTTTAACTAGTATAATTTGTCCCGCTTTAGTAGTAATAAACAATTTAAATTCCATCATCGCTTCTAATTTTTGACTTAATCAATACAGTACAGCTCTGTTATGTCCACGGCAACGGGGTTAGCAAAAAAGCGTCCAGATGATCGATGAGCATGATAAATGAAAACCAATATGGCGGCAATGTATAAAAGCATGTGCTAGACATTTCTTTATTGACATGATTTGCCTTGTTAAATGCTGGTACTTCAGTAAAAACACATTTTTAAAATATATAGCTATAAAATTCCGTGTATTCTCCTATAACCTTTAAATGATTGCATACAACTTGTTTTGCGTTGTTGGGATCTCGCCCAAAAAGATTTCTGTATTATCACAACCATTTTAAAATAGTTCATTTTGCGCAAGAGGCCCTAAATTCGTTTTTTTTTTCTTGGATGAGTTATATAAATTTAGTTTCAAAAGAGAAAATGCATGGGTGTATATAATTTTAATCAAATAAAAGACATTAACTTTTCTGTGTGACATAATAATTAGGTTTCTGCAGTAATACAATAATTCTACAACATTCCGTTATGTGGCCGTTGGCGTCAAACTCGTTTTGTCCTTTTTATTAGCAATATAAATATATCTTCCGGGTGTGTTTCTATACCATTTATCAGATTTCGATAAAACTTCGGGGAATTGATATGTGCTTGCCCTTTAAAGGTTTCTAAACTAAAACAAACATTTTAACTTTTTATTTCTAATACTAGCTTTACAAATATAATTTCAAAAAGAATTAATACATTGGTGGACGTAATTTTAATGAAATACAAATAGTGACATTTAACTTTGTGTGTTACATAATAAGTAGGGTTCTCAAAAATATATGCGTACAGGGAGATTGGACGTCCCAGGATTTCGGTGAGGTGTTGCGAAGTTGGTGTGTGTGGAAAAGAGAAAGAGTATTTTGGAGTTGCATCCTTACATGTAAGGATCGAATTCGAGCGTACGAGAATATGCACTCTTGATATGAGAGGATTAATGAATGTCCGTTTGGTTAAGCTTTATTACTTAATATATATAAATCTTTTATAATTTAAAATTTAACGTTTTTTTGAAAGATACTAAATCAAGTTAGAAAAGTTGAAAAATGCAAAAAAATTCCAAAATGGTGTTATTTTCTCAGCAATCTAGTTGTAAAAACAAAGCCATAAAACAATTCTTTAAAATTTTTCATGTGACATAAAATCCTTAAATATGTCTTTATTAAAGATGAAATGTGTCACATTTATTTCCCATGAAAACGTATTTATGACTGAAATTTTCATTCCCATTATTAAACATTTTATTTAAAGAACATAATTTTTTTTTTACAAATATGTATTTCTATATTATGAAAACTAAACAAATATGAATGGCTTTTTTTATTCATATGACTGTAACAGCTCAGAAGATTGGAGGATAATAATTATTTTAATTTAAGTACAATTTTAAAAAAAGTTTGTTTGAAAAAGAGTTGATAATGTTTTATTAAAATTTCAATGATCAAGTTAAAGATCGTTTGTGTCATGAGTCATCCATGAAATTTATTTGATATTAGAAATTATTATACAAACTATATGTTAGTTAGATAATAAATGAAGTAAAAGTGTAATAAGTGTGCATTTTATATATGAAAAATAACTATATATATATATATATATATATATATTTATATACACATCACAACAAGAACAAGAACAGTAAGACAATAACTTTTCGGCCAAGAGACTTCCCCAACAGATGGGACAGATGAAAATAGGACAAGAAATAGAGACAAGTTAATAACTTAAATGATATTAGCGGAAGTTAGATTTAAAAAAAACAGGTTTACAGAAAGTGAACAAATTCATGAAATGTTAGTCTTAAAATAAAATCATTTATAAGATCATGTTATTTTTGCTACTCTCTGCCAGTGTTTCTTTTAGGGATCTCTTCAAGAAGGGGGTGACTGTCCCACAAAACAAGTCACATTCCCTACAGGAAAATGAGTGCAATGAAACGAAAATATATTGGATTTGAATAAAACTATGAGATTTTTATAAAATAAACAAGTAAATTGTTCATTGAGCTATATTAGTTTTGTGCATATATTTAAACCTAATCTTGTTAGAGGTAGAGACCATTCAAAAATGATTTTCTCAATTTGACCGAAACCGAAAGTAGGCCGAAAGTTAAAAATGACTTTCGTCCGAAACTGTAGCCGTATCCAAAAGCTGACAGAGACTTTCAAACGAAATCGAAGCTGAAACCATAAGATATCACCACAATATTATCGTTATACTAATGCTTTTTACTTTCAAAAACTGCTGGCAAGATATCGCTGTATCCCTAGTACCAACACATTAGTCTTTCAGTGATGGTGAAGTAATTATTTCGTTCAGGAACCTACCTCCTTCATCCCTATTGGTTAGGTATTATTTTTTTTTGGACCGGGTCTATTAAATGTGTCTAAAAAATGAAACAGAAATAATAATGGACATATTTCTATTCCCAAGGATTATTCAATATTATTCACCTTTGCCTATGACACCAAGGATGAGCATCATTATGATATATCAAAATAAATATCACAAATGAAGGAATTTAATTATTCTAAGACTCAGAATTTTATTTTTGAAACATTTAAAACACAAATTGATATAAATATTACCATTCCATTCGTTTTTGTTCCTCCTGTAAAACTGTTAAAATTTGCCTAGGCTTAGTTGAAATTTAATATTTTGGAAATCTTGGACAAGTAAGTGAACCCTTTTCGCAGAGTATTAATCATTTAACATTTGATGACAGCAAGACGTCCAGCAAAAATGAAGATCGGGTTTCCGGCCTAGAGACAGACAGTCCGACTTCTGGTAGATGACCGAAAACATCAGTCGCTTTAAATGGCCGAAAGTCTCACTTTTGTATGAACCCGAAATTAACCAAAAGTTAACTTTTCTGTTTTAGCCGAAAGTGATCAATGGCCAATTTCGACGCCAATACCGAAGATTCTAATTAGAGGCTTACATAATTTGAGTATAAATATCGTGCTGTGCCGAAAATTTTAACGGTATTTGTATTTATTTCATATTCTTACAACTATACAAGTTTGAAAACTTTACTAACACCGTATAAAACGACGAAGCATCCAAAATGTGCAATTTGTGTTCAAATTCTATTTCACAATAAAAGCATGAGGATATTAAGACATGATATAGTCGTTCTGGGGCGTTGCTGGTCATATTGGGACGCGTCGTAACGGACATTTGTTCACTCGCTTTGTTTCCGAAATTTCTATTTTTCCTATAACAGGTATTTCCCGTGGCCCAAATTTCTCTTCGCGGCTCCATTAAAACCAATATCAAGGTTTTTTAAAACAAAAAACGGAAACACAAATCCGAATGAGCCATTGTAATCTGGACACAAATAAAACACAAGCACCAAAATAAGGCAAACAAAATATTCTACTGAAACGCGTAGGGCCTTGTTCGGTCACCCAGCTTTGCCATCCCCTAGAGCCGGATCCCCATGACCAATCGTCTGTGCAAGAAGAAATAGCAAACAATAACCAAACAAGTTTAGTAAAATTAAAAACTCTTATTTTGATCTCAAATACAAGACTTGTGTTTTAGTATGAACCTTTAAGCATTTTAAATAAATATGTTTTATTTAGAGGTTTATTAACCCGGTAGAATCCATATCATAAATGATCATAATTTGAAGTGTGTAGAAATTTGTAATGGGCAGCCATTCACGGTGTTTCCATTATGGGTATGCAGTGAACTACCTGGGACTTTCATTCGTAAGAATTTGCCTTATGCAGAAATGATTCAACCACTGGTCAGGGAAAGCTTTACTTAAAAAGTCATGTGCCAAAGATTGAGGTCAGAAAATGTGGAGGCTTCGTCCAAAGTAGAAAATTCCAAACCATCTCGCACGTTAAAAAAGTCGTATTCAAAATGAACTAAAGCTAAAGAATGTGATTCTGATTTTATTTTTATTTTAAATTTGAATTTTGCTCTTAATATCTGTATTACTATTATTTATTTCTTTTACTGAATTACCTACATTTATTTAGGCATTAAATATACATAAAACATGTCTAGATCATGTTAATAGTATGTTGCTCAATAAATGTTTTCGTTTATCTCGATACTCGGTTATTTCGACACTCTTTAGCTAACATCCGATGCTGTCGACATACTCGGGTGATACTGAACTACATTGCTGGGGTCATGTCGACATACTCAAGTGATACTGAACTACATTGCTGGGGTCATGTCGACATACTCGGGTGATACTGAGCTATATTGCTGGGGTCAAGAAATATTTATTTATCTCTATAACACAAAAGATGAAAAAATATGTGTAATGTTTTAGTTATATGACAGTAAAAACCCTACAATTTTGGAGAAAGTAATTTCCTATCATTTTAGAGAGGTTGTGTTTAACAAAATAACATATATATTTTTGTTACAATGTCCATGATCAAGTTAAACTAATTTGTTCGTCATTAATGAAAATAATTTGATATTACAAACTATTGGACAAACTATATGTAAGGTAGAGTGATTTACCTAAACCTAAGATGTCCAAATATTTCATATTGATTAATTCAGTAGATTTCTACACTATGTCTAAATATTCTTTTGATACATCAACTGATTTAGCTAAACCTAAGATGTCCAACGTTTTTCATATTGATTAGTTCAGTAGCTTTCTTCCCCATGTCTGAACATTCTTTTGATGCATC
Source organism: Lymnaea stagnalis (assembly GCA_964033795.1). Classification (NCBI taxonomy): domain Eukaryota; kingdom Metazoa; phylum Mollusca; class Gastropoda; family Lymnaeidae; genus Lymnaea; species Lymnaea stagnalis. The sequence continues at coordinate 84,880 of CAXITT010001308.1, read as the reverse complement.
CAGTGATTTACCTAAGCCTAAGATGCCCCATTTTCACACTACCTGCCTCAGGAAACTCCTCGACATCAGGTGGCAAGACAAAGTCCCCGACACCGAGGTCCTCGCTAGAGCTAACCTACCTAGTATCTTCACCACTCTGATGCAGTCTCAGCTCCGTTGGATGGGACACGTAGCCCGTATGGCAGACCACCGGCTCCCGAAACAAATATTCTTTGGAGAACTCAAGATAGGCAAGCGCTCCCAAGGAGGCAAAAGAAAGCGTTACAAAGACTCACTGAAAGTGGCACTAAAGGCCTTCAGCATAAACCCTACTTAATGGATGCAGACAGCCCAGGACAGAGCCAGATGGAGAGCTGCTGTCAAGAAGGGGGCTAAATCCCATGAAGCTAAGAGAATAACCACAGCTGAGACACGCAGGCTTGTCCGAAAGAGCAACATTAGGTCATCG
>CAXITT010001308.1:63131-84215 GCA_964033795.1 Lymnaea stagnalis | reverse complement strand
AAAAAAAAAAAAAAAATTAATAAAGTTATCTTTCCTCTGTTTTCACTTACTTCATTTCCAAGTTTTTTTTTGTTTTTTTTTGTTGTTGTGGAATTTTATGGACCAAAAAGGAATGCATTATAATCCTTGATTTTTTTTCGTTTTTTAAATATGATCCATTTAGATGGAAAATCTTTGACAACTGAAATCAAAAGGTCACACTGATTAAGTTACTGTATGCTTACAAAACTAGCTTCTAGTAGTTCAAATAAGCTTTAGGCATCATGTTTACCTAAGCATGATATAGAAAATTATTTTTACATAAGTATTATATGGGAATCATGTTTTCGTAAGTATGATATATGAGTCATGTTTACATAAGTATTATATAGGAATCATGTTTACATAAGTATACTATAAGAATCATGTTTACATAAGAGTAAGATACACGAAAAATGGATATATGATGTAATTTAGAAAATTATTACGAGACGTCACATTTAACAATCAGTCTGTAGTTGTATCATGACTTGGACACGTGACCTATGCACATTTTGTAATTATTTTGTAACTTTTACAAGTCATTCAAAAGTCGCTCCGTAACAATATCGTGGCCTGGATAATTCACCAAAAGAAAGTAGGACACAAAATCTGAATCTATGAATAAATTGTTTGTTTACATGCTAGAAGTTTGTCTATAAAATAAATATACTTTTTTGTTAGATAAATCTATAAAATGCGTGAATAGATAACAGATACACTACACCTAGGTAAAACCCAGGCTAATAAAGAAAAATGATGTCAATACATGGACAAGTTCGAAAATGAACCAATGTCCCATCGCTTTACGGGCCATAATTGGGAATACGATTCCTTAATAGATTTTTAAGGCTATCATGTTCAGTATATATATATATATATATATACATATATACATATATATATACATCCATATTTTGTTTCCTCTATAATATAAGATCAAATTAAAATAAAGTGACAGAGTATTAACCCTTATTTGTTATCATGCAACTAAAAATATGGTAATTTGTTTAATGTTTGCCATTTAGAATTTATCTACAAAATATTTTTTTTTTTAAATGTTTGTTGTAAAACTGGCCAGACGTGTAACAACCATGAATATTGAGGAGACATTTTAATGTAAATATATTAATAGTATTTTAATTTTTTTTAAATAAAATTAAGTTCACGAATAAAGTTTACTTTGTTTAAATACTAAAAAATGTGGTCATGGTTTTCGTTAACTATTCATATTTTTACGTTGCATCCTTCAAGTAATGAACGAATTCCGGGAAAATCCTGTTTTATAAAGTCAATAACGACCGAATTCTTATTGGTTAAGCTTTTTGAAATTTTTATTTTAATTTCATTTATTGTATACATTTCTTAGTTTACAAACGAGTGCTTGAGAGCAAAATAAAACAAAATCAAAGATTATGTTTGTAATATTTTATTAAAATTATTATCTATTATAAATTGAAAAAAAAATCATTTCACAAATGTTATGAAAACAAACTTATGTCACAAATTTTGTTATTTTATTCATAAAACATATTTTTATTTTTTTTAATTTTCTCCCTTTAAACATAATTTAATTATATATTTCCTTCACTCAATTTTTGTAAACTTGGGAAATAAACCTTTAATTTTTTTTATAGCCGTAATCGGGAATTTCATTTCATGAAATCAGTTCCATTATATTTCATATATATTATCTTGAAAAACAGACAACCCAGATTTTTGGGGTTAGGGTGGGGGCTGAAAAACTTGAAAGAATGTTTTGTCATCGGTATCGAGTTTGCTTACAAAGTTTCAGTTTGATAGTTTGATGGGAAGTCAGTCAAATAGCCGTCTGAATAAGTTGCCAGTCAGAGATACAAAAACAAAAGATGCATTAACCTCCACGATTTAAAAGGCAAGCTTGTCTTGGTATTATCTTTCATCCGTCTGATACATTATAATATTATATTCTACAATGGGAAAATATACATAATCTGGCACGTGTTTGATGATCACGTTGCACTCTTCCAATTGGTAAGACTATCGCAACATGTTTTTGTTCTTGTTCCATGAGACATAAAGTGTACCTAAGATGTTCACTATGTTCCATTCTTTTCAGACAAACATCATCACCATAAAGGCGACTAAAGCAATGGAAGGCTCCGACAAACACTATCAGATCCATTACACTTTTCCAAGCCATCGTTTTTGTTAGTCCCCACGCACATATCCTCATCTGATCCAACTTCAACTCACCAGTCCGTTTCATGAACTTCTGATGAGACGTCCGCCACTTGTTTTTCTGTCGGTACACTATTTACTGGTATCCTGGCCATCTATAAATATGTGTTCTGTTGAGCGCATCGCATGCATTTGTGGATTTTCGAAAAGTTTGGAAAAGATATAGGTTAATATATAACTTATAAAGGCTAATATAGAACAGATATAGACTAAAATAAAACCGATATATGCTAATATGGAACAGATTTAGGCTAAGATATAACAGAATTATGCTAATATAGAACACGTATAGGCTAATATAGAACAGACATATATGAAATGTTTTGGTAAACCTGACAGATGCGAGCTCCATAGTCAAGACGAGAAAGAAAACAAGACCATAGACTCTGGTTTTTGTTGCGATAAATGTAAAATAGTGACACTAACAAATTATCTGACTGATAGCTGTGTATGCAGAGTGACAAATGTGGGAGATTTGATTGTCGAGTAATATGTTTTAGGAAATAATATAACAACGGTTTCTAGCAGAGGATGCAAACGAAAACTATATGTCGGAGTTAACTACTTAAAATGAGGGGGGGGGGGGCGAAACCTGAGTTAAAGAATGATTTTTAATGCTAATGAGGAGTGATCATATTTTTTNCAATAGGAGCAGTGGCCTGGTATACATTGTCACTAGAACCTCACGAGCAATAGGAGCAGTGGCCTGGTATACATTGTCACTAGAACCTCACGAGCAATAGGAGCAGTGGCCTGGTATACATTGTCACTAGAACCTCACGAGCAATAGGAGCAGTGGCCTGGTATACATTGTCACTAGAACCTCACGAGCAATAGGAGCAGTGGCCTGGTATACATTGTCACTAGAACCTCACGAGCAATAGGAGCAGTGGCCTGGTATACATTGTCACTAGAACCTCACGAGCAATAGGAGCAGTGGCCTGGTATACATTGTCACTAGAACCTCACGAGCAATAGGAGCAGTGGCCTGGTATACATTGTCACTAGAACCTCACGAGCAATAGGAGCAGTGGCCTGGTATACATTGTCACTAGAACCTCACGAGCAATAGGAGCAGTGGCCTGGTATACATTGTCACTAGAACCTCACGAGCAATAGGAGCAGTGGCCTGGTATACATTGTCACTAGACCCTCACGAGCAATAGGAGCAGTGGCCTGGTATACATTGTCACTAGAACCTCACGAGCAAGAGGAGCAGTTGTATGTTATACATTGCAAATAGAATCAGGCCAAAGACGAACCCCGCGGCACTCCGTACTCCAAATCAATACTGCCGGAGAGACGGCAATTAACAGAGACTGCCGGAGAGGTGGCAATCGACATAGACTGCCGGAGAGACGGCAATCGACAGAGACTTCCTGCGTTCTATCGAAGTGGTGTTACCTAAACAAAGCTACAACTGAACTAGAAATTCCAAAGATTTTTTAAAGGTTTTGTGAAAGGTTTGATGGTGAACGTTATCAAATGCCGCACTGAAATTTAAGAGAATCGAAATGAAGACATTACCACTGTCCAATGCGTGCAAGAGGTCATTGCTAATCACAAATGAGATGTCTATGGGCTGTCAAAATTTCTATAGGCCGACTGATCAGAACTGAGAACAGAAAGATATGTGTATTAGAAAAAAGTTGTTTTAAACTACTATTTCTATGACTTGAGATACTAAGATCGGTTTGATACAGCTCTAAAGATTTTTTAAAACTTATTTTTATCCAGACCAAGGATCTTAATTAATAGTTTGACTACAACTGACTTACAAAGAAAAGAAACAGTGCCAAAAGACAAGCTTTCATTGACTATGTGGGGTTTGTTGGCGAAACATGATCTAATGACTCAGACAACAGAGTGGGGAGTTGGGGTTCAAAAAACTTGAAACTTGTTTATATGTTAGAACAATAATGAACCAACACAAGAAAAGCAGGCAGGTTGAGGGGCGATACATCAAGATAATCACGCTCAATGTGAATGTCAGCAACGTTGCTTTCAAAGAGATCACACAAAATATCTGTTTGTTGCGGCAACGGATACACTGAAAGAAGAGCAGTTCCTTTGTTACTCCCTCTCAGGTGGCTAGAAACATAAGAAAAAAAAAAAACCTGATAGTTTTATTCATAACTACCTTTGGTTTAAACCAAAAAATCTAAACAAACCATCCGATTGACTCGCGTCTATGTAGGTGAATGGATCTGCTTGAAAACTGGGTTAAAATAAAGTTTGCATACAGAGAAAATCGTAACAGTAAATATTGATGTCTTAAAATTTAATGAGTCTTATGTTCAAATAAATTGTTAAGACAGAAGATAACTGGATGCATAACATAAATTTAATGGACAAGGAAAAAGAACAAACACAACTTCTTAATTTGACCACAATAAAATCACAAAGTCATTGTTTGACCATGTTTCACATCCTTTACAAACTAACTACAATAAACATCCCTAAGTCATTGTTTGACCATGTTTCACATCCCTTACAAACTAACTACAATAAACATTCCTAAGTCATTGTTTGAACATGTCTTATTTCCCTCTCAAAGGTGACTACATCGTACACCCCGTAGTTATTGTTTGACCATGTCTCACATCTCTTACAATCACGGCAACTTTATTCTTCCCCAAGTCGTTGTTTGATCATGTATCTCTTACCAACGGGAATGTACTCTTTTAAAACTGAGGTTTTTATAAGTTAAAAGTTGTACTTATAAAAAGATGATCATGAATAAAGTGCATTGCGTTATTATAAGAAGTAAAACGTTCATGAAAGAAAGCAATACATATATATATATAAATGAATAAATACATAAATATGTTCGATGTTTAAGTTTTAATCAACAAAGGTCCGTCCTAAACGTTAGATGAGTACGTCCACTAGGACCTAGGGCTCTGTCTAGGAGATGATTAATTTTTGCTAAGTACTCTCAGTTAATCTCACGCCACACGTCCACTAGGGCTCTGTCTAGGAGATGATTACTTTTGCTAAGTACTCTCAGTTAATCTCACGCCACACGTCCACTAGGGCTCTGTCTAGGAGATGATTACTTTTGCTAAGTACTCTCAGTTAATCTCAAGCCACACGTCCTCTAGGGCTCTGTCTATGAGATGATTACTTTTTGCTAAGTACTCTCAATTAATCTCACGCCACACGTCCACTAGGGCTCTGTCTAGGAGATGATTATTTTTTGTTAAGTACTCTCAGTTAATCTCACGCCACACGTCCACTAGGGCTCTGTCTAGGAGATGATTAATTTTTGCTAAGTACTCTCAGTTAATCTCACGCCACACGTCCTCTAGGGCTCTGTCTAGGAGATGATTATTTTTTGTTAAGTACTCTCAGTTAATCTCACGCCACACGTCCACTAGGGCTCTGTCTAGGAGATGATTAATTTTTGCTAAGTACTCTCAGTTAATCTCACGCCACACGTCCTCTAGGGCTCTGTCTAAGACATGATTACTTTTTGCTAAGTACTCTCAATTAATCTCACCCTACACGTAATAGGGTCTAGGGCTCTGTCTAGGAGATGATGACTTTTTGCTAAGTACTCTCAGTTAATCTCACCCTACACGTCCACTAGGGCTCTGTCTATGAGATGATTACTTTTTGCCAAGTACTCTCAATTAATCTCACATCACACGTCCACTAGGACCTAGAGCTCTGTCTAGGAGATGATTACTTTTGCTAAGTACTCTCAATTAATCTCACCCTACACGTCCACTAGGGTCTAGGGCTCTGTCTATGAGATGATTACTTTTTGCCAGGTACTCTCAATTAATCTCACGTCACACGTCCACTAGGACCTAGGGCTCTGTCTAGGAGATGATTACTTTTGCTAAGTACCCTCAGTTAATCTTACGCCACACGTCCTCTAGGGCTCTGTCTATGAGATGATTAATTTTTGCAAAGTACTCTCAATTAATCTCACGCGACACGTCCTCTAGGGCTCTGTCTATGAGATGATTAGTTTTTGCTAAGTACTCTCAATTAATCTCACTCCACACTCATTCTAACTTTCCAGGATACTCTCACTAGCTCTCACGTCTTTTAATAGTATCTCTATGCTAAGAAACACAGGTGGTTCAGCCCACAAATAAATATTTATTTATAAACTATAATAAACAGAATTATCAACACTCATACACATATAGAGCAATGTCTAAGTAATTATATAATACTTATGTCCAATACGATCTTTCCAAGGATTAAGTTGCAATCGGTGATCTGTCCTTCGTCGGCAAGTCCAACACACACACACACACAGCAGCCCCCTGCTCCGGTCACAGCGGCTTGGTTGTATCACTCGTCTCAGGTCACTGGTACTGCGATGTGGTAGGTGTTGACCTTGAACTTCACCGTGGGTACACACACACACCCACTGAACACGCTACAGTCTTGTTTGATTTAGCTTCACTCACAGGTCACTGGTCACTGCGATGTAACAGGTCTCTGGTTACTCACACAGCTTCATTCACAGCTCACTAGTCACTGCGATGTAACAGGTCACTGGTCACTGCGATGTAACAGGTCTCTGGTAACTCACACAGCGACGTGGGCGTAGACACTTACCACACACATATCTTCTGGCGAGTCTCTGTTTTTCTAGTAGTAGAAGAACTAATCTACGCTTGGTTCGTTTCATAGGGGATCTGTGCTGTTCTGACCCTAACTACTGACTTCACTAACTGAACTGTACTAACTCAACTATTAATAACTGATCCACATATTACTTACTTGACTATTACTTCCTGGTCAAATGTTTCTTACTGGCTAAAAATGAGAATAACGATACAATGCTTAAGACAAAGCTAAGAATTACAATCACATCACATTATAAATTATTAATAATTGTTATAATCTAACATTTACTATAGTCCTAACAATTCTTAAATATAACTACAACGTATGAAAACTAACAATGCGAACCTTATTAATTGTTTTGGCTACACAAACTTTAACACAATGCGATAACTAGCCAAGCTATGCTGACAAACTTCAGGTGAACGACAGAGATACATGATTAGGGGCTGCCTTTTATATTGGTTACGGGGACGATGTCCTGCATTCTAACATGCGTCGCTTGGTGTCCTGAATGCTCATGACTCATATGCATTGCTTGGTGTCCTGAATGCTCATGACTCATATGCATTGCTTGGTGTCCTGAATGCTCATGACTCATATGCATTGCTTGGGGTCCTGAATGCTCATGACTCATATGCGTCGCTTGGTGTCCTGAATGCTCATGACTCATATGCGTCGCTTTGTGTCCTGAATGTTCATGACTCATATGCGTCGCTTGGGACGCTTGACCAGAATGAGTGCATTGTTTAACTTGTGTCACAGTCAAGGTTATCAGGCTTATTTCCATTGTTATTTGAGACATTGCTTGCATTGTAAGGCCCAGCCTAATTTCGTAATGTAGCTGGGTAGCGATGGACAGTGTGGGCCAGAGGGTCTCACAAAGACTCTAATCAAACTGCACAGATTTGAATCAATGATGCACCTTGATTATTTAATATGTTTTTAATGCAATGTAATTTTCCGCTAGACTTTAAAATAAATCAAGACTCTATTGTTCATCACATATTATATTTATATACATTTATTGTTTATATTTTATATTGTGTGGGTGGGGTGAGTCAAAGATAAGGGCAAAGATGGATAAATATCCTTTAAATATATCCGCATTTCAAACTATTCAACAATGCATGACTTCATTATTTATCATAAAAAAGTCTTATCTGCTAATTTAATGAATATCGAGTACCTAGCATATGTTGCAAAGCCACTCAAATAATAACGTCTTCGTATTTTTATTATATTTTAATATTATTTTTATATGCATAATATATGTTTGTTTTTATCGTGTGGTGCCTACTTGTATAAATTAGAAGGTTTATCGAAGCGTGAGCAGACTACATACAGCTTCCCATGTGAGGAGGCCACATACAGCTGCCCATGTTAGAAGGCCAAATACAGCTGCCCATGTGAGGAGAATGAATTTAAAATTAAAAAAAAAAAAAAAAAAATAGTCCATAGACTTGTCGCAATTGATCCTATATGTATATATCTACTGCTCATTTAGTTCATAAAAAAAAAAAAAATTAGGGCCGCTACACCAATCGGAATTTTGTAAAATGCTATTACTAATTCACAGCTTACTGATTAAGTCACTGACATTGAAATGTCGCTCTGTTTGTGTTAATTAAAATTCCATCCACCAATGCATTCGTTCTTTTGGAAATTATATTTGCACAGCTCATATTAAGAAAAACAAAGTAAGGGCCGCCAGCCATAAACGCAACGTTTTAAAATGTACTATTTGAGAAAGCTTTTTCGTGGGAGCACATATCAATTCATCAAAGTTTTATCACAATCGGATGAAAGGCATAAGAACACAAACGGAAATTATATTGATATTTTTAACATCAGAGGGGAAATGAGTTTGGTGCTCCCGGCCACAGGCGGGATATTGCAGAATTGTTGTATTACTTCCAAAACCTACTTATTATGTCACACACAAAGTGTAGTGTCACGACTTGCATTTGATTTAAATTCTATCCACCCCTGTATTAGCTTAGTTTAAAAGTAAATGTATATAGTTCATATAAGAACAATCTAATATAGTGCCCGTGGCTCAAAAAGTAACATTTTAAAATGGTTTTACTAATTTAGAAATCATTCGAGCATGATCACAACAACTCACCACCAACTTTTTTTGCAATCAGATCACTGGAATAAGAGCGCATACTTTTTATATTTATAAAGCTCATATTAGGAGAAAAAAAAACGACTTTTAGGCCCATGGCTCAAAATGGAATATTTTAAAAGGGTTGTAATAATTCACAAAATTTTCAAAGCGTGCGCACAACTCATTAAATATATTATGCAATCGGATAAAATATATAGGAACGCATACGGAAATTATATTAATATAGATCATTTATGAACAAAATGAATTTTGGGCCAAACACCCAAAACAGAATATTTTAAAACGGTTGTATTGATATAGAAAAATTCGCAGGCTTATGGACAACTACGCACAGAAGTTTAATCCCAATGGTATAGTAGCGAATTTAACAATTGAACATATATTTATATTGCTAATAAAAGAAAGAAACACATTGGGTCCCTGGCTCAAAACAATATGTTATAAAACGGATGTTATAATTCAAGAAACCTTTAGGGGCGTGCGTGCATCATCTATACACTGTTTTATCACATTCGGATAAATGCTATACGAGCGCATACGGAAATTATTTTTTTACAATAATCATTTTAAAAGAAAATGAATTGAGGGCCAATGGCCCAAAACGAAATATTTTGAAAGGTTGTAATGACTCAAAAAAATGCGCGTGCTAGAGGGCAACAACTCATCAAAGTTGTACACCAAACGCATTGAGGTTTTAGGAGCGCATATTGCACATTCATACTATAAAGATTTATGGAATGAGAATAATCTAAGACAAAAGCGTACCTTCATTGGTTACACAGCTAGAGTGGATTTAGTTTACGTCCTACTGGTCCTCAATTTGAGATGTCTATGATCATTATTAAACCTAATTTCCCCACTCCCCACCTGAGTGTTTGAAAAGCCAACTTAATTTTTCTTTAAAATAAACACAAAAAATACAAATATGCGCCGAAATGCTTCCATTTATTTTGAGCTTATCTTGCTGTCGTTGGCACCCTAAATGCTACGGTTTGAGTTTGATTATAATTTTCATCCAAAGAATTACCATGGCCACACCACAAACTGAAATAACTCAGTTTATGTATAGTACTCACAATATATGTCCTTCCCTGTTCAAAAAGTATTAAAAAAAACATTAAATTCAAATTTCATCAAAAATATTCCTCTTCAATTGGATATGATCAATACATTCCCAGGGTGCAGGCTCTCTAGACCCTCCGCCCATTGAGATTTATCGAAGCCCTCAATTTCAAAACTACTCTCCGACAATATGCCCTCAAAGGTTTGTTGGTTCGTGTACAACATCATACAATTGAATGCAAAGTTTTATTGCATCAATTTTTGTGTGTGCAAAATTGTACAGCCCACAAACACACTTAAATGGAAATTTGCTGTTTCGGATACTAAAAACTGCTGTGCAGCGTCTGTGACATAGATGCGCGGCCTCGCAGCCACGCAGCTTAAAGGAAACATTGCTCTCCGATGACTTTGTTGATAAAACAACTGCCAACTGGCTTAACTACCATTGGTGCTGACATGGTGGGCCACACATTTTCTTGTGAGTTGAGCGTATTGAGACAATATTCATTTTAATGAAAGCCCTCCAACTCTGGACCCAACATTTTTAACAATTAGGTCCTACAAAAGCCTATCTTGCCCGTTCTGACACTAGCCTGGCGTTATTCTGGCAACTGCCTCCCTCATCCCCGGAAGATTTGATTTGCCCCTGCAAGTATGTCTGATAGAGACACTATACTTAGGGACACTATCGCGATGATGGAAAGTTGCCAAAAACGATTACATTTGTATTATGACCCTAAATTTAGGGATCGAGTTCAAGTGTACTAAAGCTAATATAAATCATACTAATACACTTCAAATATACGTGAATTCAACATGTACATTGGTTAAGCATATTTAATGGTACATAGATTTATTTTAAAAATATAAACTTAAAGGTTTTATCTTACTAAAGAAAACCTTAAAACAAATTGTTGGTAATAACTTTGCAGCCCATTTGCACATTTTAAAAATTTAAACAAAAATTATATAAATTTAGACAGCAAAAAAAAAAAATTAAATTTGTCATCAAAATCCTCAAACATATAAACGAGAAAGATATAAAAAGCAAAATCGATTAGTTCCCTTGAAAATCATCTATTAGAATTAAAACTTTATTTAAAACAAGGATATAGTAGAATTAGGAATTTAAATCTTGAATTAAGGAGCAGGACTGAAGACAAGAACTTTACGGCTAAGAAGATTTCTCAGCACACAGTAAATATAACAATAAGGAAAGAAATAGAGACAAATTTATCACTTAAATTATCGCCATTGTTATTTCTTGAAGTTGGTTTTCCAAACCCAAGATATTAGGAAGTGATAGAATGGAACAAATATTTGATGTTAGAAATAAAATCATTTAAAATATCACTTATTTTTTCTACTTTCTACCAATGTTTCTTTCTGGCATCTCTCTGAGAGTGTTTCGGGGGGGGGGGGGCTAGGGGCTGCCTCCAAACAAGTCAAGTCCCCCATGGGCAAAAATGGGTATAATAAAACAAACAAATATTGGGTTAAAATCAATCAATTGTCATTAAATTAACAAGTAACAAATGCCTTGAAATATATTAGATTATACATATTTTTTAAAATTTATTCTTGTTAGAGGCATAAATATTTTGATTATAAATAGTGTAATGTGTTCAAGAATTGACCGCTTCTGATCAAATAACATAAATATTACATATTGTTCGCTTGTAACGGTATTTTTATTTATTTTTGTTAACACTTTTAACAGTTTAAAAATGTTATATATACAACGGTATAAAATGAAGGCGTATCAAAATGTGCAAAGTGTGTTCAAATTATAGTTCATAAAAAAGCGTGACTTTAGAGGTATAGACCTTAATTTATACATCATATTATTGTATTTTTCTTTAAAAAATATAGTTTTCAGGATAGCTTTTGTTTGTTGGTCTAGATGAAATGGAAAATTTACAAAATTGTTTTTTCTCTTTTAATTTAACACACATTTAGAATTCAAAGGTGCTTACACATAGTGCACGTTCCCTACATTATTATTAAGTCGAAAATGTTTGTGTTTCATTGATATGATTAAAGGTGCTAATTTTCAAAAAACACAACATTTTCCTGAATTATAAAGGAGTTGTAAACAACTCAAGATTTCCTAACTAAATTTGGCCATTCCATTTATAGAAAAAAGGATCAGTTTTTAAAACGCATAATACTCTACATAACTCTCTTCAAAAGAGTTTTTTTTTTCCTTTCTTTTTAAATATTTAGATAAATGACTTATTAAAATGAAAAGGCTTGTTTATAATTGTCTGTGCGTTCAGCGTGTATAATGACGCCAACTTTCTGTAGTTGAATCATTTGTGGAAGGATTTTTTTTTTTTAAATTACTTTTTGATTATGTAGTTAATCCCCCCTCCCCTCTTTTTTATCTCGCGCCCCCCCCCCACCACAACCTCAAAAAAAAAAAATTAAAAAATGGAATAAAACTTAAGTGTTATTAGAAATCAGCGTTGTCCAACAATTCAAATTTGAATGAACTATGAGCTGTGATGCACCCTCCTTGCCCTGCCTCATTTTCTGTCTCGGTTTAATCCTGTAATATAGGCCAAAACGTGCCAAAGTGTCCTCGTTGTATAGCCATTTTAATTGTTTCTATAGAATAGTAGTTACTGTCCTAATGTCTCATTTTTTATTGTTGTTAGTTTACATGTTTTTAATAATTGTAAATCGCTTAGAGCTTTAAGGTAAGCGCTATATAAAAATGCCTAAATAAATAAATAAATAAATAAGGTTACACTATTTGCTAAGAATTTAAAAAAAAATATAACACATACAAATTTTTAAAAAATCTGATCCAAAGAATACATTAAAAAACACACATTTTAATGGTGTTATGTCAATGTTAAATTAATTGTTACGCACTGCCTTGTATTGTGATAAATTAATCTCCTATTTTAATTTTAATTGGCTAGTTGTAAACAGTGCCTAACAAAGGACGATACCATAGAATCAACAATATTAAATATACGACCCAAAACAGTTTCTAGTTACAATTAATTAAGATTTATTATGTCTTTAAGATAATTTACAAAAGAAAAAGAAAAATATAATTACAATCTTCAACTTACAGTATGGTAGATCTCGTACCGGTACACAGTTAATACAATTAAAAATAATGATGCCAATAAATAATGCGAAATAAACACATATAAGTAGGAGCACACAAATACACAAAGAATAAAATACGCCTCGTAATGTTAAGAAAATCTATTTGAAAAATCTCCGTCTCTCGTCGTGCCTGTCAATCCCTTATATAGGTGGGTCTACCGACGCCTAAGCCCTGCCTTCTACAAGCTACATGACATTTCGAGAAAAATCCCAATCATTCTACCAAATACTATTTGGAACAGATTAATTATTTTTATTCGCTGGCGGCGTAAACAAGAATACATAAAAGACCTAAGCCACACCCCTTTGTGAACACATCGTCTCATGCGGGGTCAATCAGAGGGCACGCACGATAAATATTATGTAAACAAGCTCTCTATAACATAATACGTTAATATATCAATGATTCAAAAGCTATTGTCTCGTATTTTTCAGTTTTACCAAAATTAAATTGTACGCACATCCTTTCGTACAGATCTCCATATCTCTCACTTGCAAGTTTTAAAGTTAACATTTATTTACAAGATAAATAAAAAGAAGAATCGAACAAACTAACATTCGCATAAATTACAATATGAACGTTTCTTACTGTAACCCCTTAGATTAAAACAAAAATCGATCACATTTTCTTTCGACCCAACTTCCGTTTGAACAAATTTTCTTTCGACCAACATTTCTTTGGATCAAAATTATGTTCGACAAAACTTATTTTCGTTTAGATTAATATTCCGTTCGATTAAATTTCATTTCGACCAAATTTCCTTCGCTCAATTTTGGTTCAATGAAATTTCTTTTGTTCCTATTTCCGGAAAAGTCAGAGGTATAGTATTGTTGTTTTCTTTCATTGGATGGACCCAGTAAAACAAGTTGGTGTCAGAAGTATTGTAGACCTTTGAGAAAGTGTCACTGAACATAAGGGCGAATACGCATCCTAACCATTTGAGTCTTTAAGCTTACATTGTCAATAAATATATATGAGATGCCGATAGTCATGCACAATGTCTACATGTTAATAGCCATGAGCTTTTTCTTATTTAGGTTGAGGATTTATAAATTAACATGACATTATAAATAATATTTTGAAGACATATAATGTTTTTTTTTCACTTCATTTATCTTGTTTGTTTTTTTTTTATCCAAATAACATAATTCGCAAAGGAGATAATTTTAACATTTAACTCATTTAGATGTGTTTATCCCATTGTCGTCTTCCAAGAAAGGCTCTTAGCCGAAATATTCTCGAATAACTGTCCTGGTTCAAAGCTTTTGATTCAAGCTTTCAAAGAACTTGATAGTTCATTTTTTCATGTTTTTAAACGAAGGTTTAAGGCCAATGAATGTGTTTCTGGGGGAAAAGTCGCGTTCTTTCACTACATTTTTTTTAGTCAATGAGATTACGGATTTTTGAAACAAATTTTATGTTTGTTTCTTTTATTTTAGAGCACTTAATATTTTCTTAATTATCTTTTGGTATGTTAAACCACAAATTGTATATAACATTAATTTTTTAATCTCTTTTTTTGTTTAGATAAAAACTTTAAATTGACAACATTAACAGAATTTAATATAACATTAAACATAAATAAGAGCTTTACAGCATGATCATTACGAAATATATAGGTTAAAAATGACGCCCTAAATCAAGCTGTAGTCAATCTTGCTCGATCCCTGCATCCAGGGACCAAACATAGAATACAGAGGAGCAGTCGGCGAGTTGCAATTGATATGCTTGCAAAACTTTTTTGAAAATATTATCCTAAATTAATAAACGGAAACTTTCTAGAATTCGATCTTTGCTTGTATGGAGGACATGCTAAACCAATATGCCTTCTCCTCATTTCTAGTCTCCAATCTCTCTCCAACACCTTTTTTGAAAATATTATCCTAAATTAATAAACGGAAACTTTCTAGAATTCGATCTTTGCTTGTATGGAGGACATGCTAAACCAATATGCCTTCTCCTCATTTCTAGTCTCCAATCTCTCTCCAACACCTCAGGTTCCACCCCCTTCCGCTTTAGCAAAAAGGATAACAGCCCATTCCCCCCTCCCCTTTATTGATTGCTTAACAGCAGTGGCTTAGCTAGGGTTGGTGGCACCCAAAAAGGTTAACTCAGTAAATCCCCCCCTCCCCAAAAATCCCTCTAATGATTGATTTGTTTTTAAAGATAAGTATAACTATAACAATAACAAGGAAAAAAAAAAGAAATTAAATATCAAGTGATAAATTTATTTAAGAACCTTAACAAAGATAAGTAATGCTTAGATTAACATTGCATTTACTTTACTTAAAAGTTAATTTTCCTATTTTTTCAAAACAGCTCACATGTAATTGACATTATCAAAATCAATATCCTTGACCGCATCACTTGTAATTGATAACAGAGCAGGATCAGAAAGCTTTATCTGTCCCTTGATGTATCGTGTATCTTAATAAGTCTCTGTTTTGAAAAACTCAGCTCACATCAAGCCACAGAGACACAGATAGTGAGAAATAATTTGACGTTTAGCAAGTGTTTTTGAAGAGATTCTAAGAAGTTTATTTCAACTCTGAATTTCAAAACTCAAATGCTAAGCAATACAAACGCTTCGCCCCATTTAGCTGTGCATTGCAAAAGATAAAACTGACCACGTGACTTCCTCGAGTAGATATACGTATCAGAATAGACATCACGTTAGGGAACTTTTGGCTCAATAGAAATATTGCCCCTATGTTCTTCACAAGATAACAAACACGCAACTATTACTACTTACTGTGACTAAACGTGTGACCAATGAAGTATTAAATAAATTGTTTCGAAAAATATATTATGTACGATTTTATGTTTATTAATTATAATATTTTATAATTATTTAATGTATTATTTGGTACGTATATCTATTATTTCATTCACCTTAAATGTTTCATTCAATACAAAATAAATGGATACTTTCAAACATACTAAATGTATTATTCAGGCATATTAAATATACTTTCTGTACATTTGATATGTATTTTTAATTATTGTTAATGTACTTTAATTTATGTACTTCTAGACATAACCGATTCGGACTTATTGTCTCTGCCATTCCTTGGTTATGATGACCTTCCTTGTTTCACTGTAATTGAATCAATCTACTTCTAGACACAGCTGTGTAGGAAGTTGTCTCTGCCACTACTTGGTTATGATGAGCCACCTTTTGAGATACTGGAGTTTACCTTTATGGCAAAAATATTAGTTCTGAGATTACTGGAGTTTACCTTTATGGCAAAAATATTAGTTCTGAGATTACTGGAGTTTACCTTTATGGCAAAAATATTAGTTCTGAGATTACTGGAGTTTACCTTTATGGCAAAAATATTAGTTCTGAGATTACTGGAGTTTACCTTTATGGCAAAAATATTAGTTCTGAGATTACTGGAGTTTACCTTTATGGCAAAAATATTAGTTCTGAGTTTCCTGGAGTTTACCTTTATGGCAAAAATATTAGTTCTGAGATTACTGGAGTTTACCTTTATGGCAAAAATATTAGTTCTGAGATTACTGGAGTTTACCTTTATGGCAAAAATATTAGTTCTGAGATTACTGGAGTTTACCTTTATGGCAAAAATATTAGGTCTGAGATTACTGGAGTTTACCTTTATGGCAAAAATATTAGTTCTGAGATTACTGGAGTTTACCTTTATGGCAAAAATATTAGGTCTGAGATTACTGGAGTTTACCTTTATGGCAAAAATATTAGGTCTGAGATTACTGGAGTTTACCTTTATGGCAAAAATATTAGTTCTGAGATTACTGGAGTTTACCTTTATGGCAAAAATATTAGTTCATCCGCAATTGCGTTTTTTTTTTATCTTCAGGCAAGGTCAAAGTATTCACTGTGTTTGCTACAACTCTTCATTCTACTCCAGGAAATAAGATGTGTTCTATGAGGCCCTGGAAAAAGAATTATCATTTCTAACAAAACCCGAATCATTGTACGTTCTGGGAGACTTAAATGCTAGAGTAGGAGCTTATCATGAAGTCCGGCCTTCATGTCTTGGTTATCACGGATTTGGAAGGATTAATGAAAACGGACAACGTCTGCTGGAGCTGTACTGCTCCCATGGTCTATGTGTTACAAATACCTTCTTCAAATGTAAACAAATCCAAAAGGTGTCATGGTGACACCCAGGTTGCCGCCACTTCCACCAGCTAGAACTCGTCATCACTAGGCGCGTGGAGCTGGCCAATGTACTTCACATCTACAGCTACCACAGTGCCCACTGTGAAAAGGACCATTCTCTCGTATTAAGCAAGATACGACTAATGCCTACAAAAAATGCATAATGTTAAAAAGAAGTGTCTCCACGAATTTACATCCACTGCTCAAATAACCCAGAAAAAACGCTAAGGTACCATCCGATGGTACTAAGTGGTACTAAGTAGCTTCTAAGTGGACTCATTTACGAGATGCTCTGTACGATTCAGCCATGTCCCCTAAAGTAAAAGGGAGCATACAAATAATGACTGGTGCGAGGAGCATTACAATGGGATGGAACCCGAAATCGAGGGAAAGAGAAGTGCCATTCTTGCCTATCGTGAAGCACCTTGTGCTAGTACCCTTCTGAACATAAAAAAAAAAAAAATCACAGCAGACCGCCCGTCAATGTGCCAACACTTATTTACTACACCTTTGCAATTCTATAGAATCGGCCTCTGACAACAAGAATGCAAGGAGCATGTACGAGAGCATCAAAAGTGCATTAGAACATCCCCCTTCGAAAATAGCACTACTCAAATCCAAGACGGGTCAAATAATCCAGCACCCAAATGATCAACTCCGGCCTGGGGTAGAATATTATCGTGAACTATGATCTACAATGAATGTAGTCACCGAGACCGCTCTAAATAATATTCCCGTGTTGTCGGTGATTGATTGACTGTATGAAGAGCTAACTCTATAGGAGCTCGACAAGGACATTGATTATCTTGCTGACGGTGAAGTACCAGGGAATAACGACATTCCAGTGGAAGTCCTCACAACTGAAAACCTACTTTAGCCCTTACATGAGCTCCTATGCCTGTGTTGTGAAACAGGTCACATTCCCCATGTCATGAGACTAACATGAGCTTAATGTCTGTGTTGTGAAACAGGTCATATTCCCCATGCCATGAGACTAACATGAGCTCATATGTCTGTGTTGTGAAACTGGTCACATTCCCCATGCCATGAGACTAACATGAGCTCCTATGTATGTGTTGTGAAACAGGTCACATTCCCCATGCCATGAGACTACCATGAGCTCCTATGTCTGTGTTGTGAAACAGGTCACATTCCCCAGGCCATGAGACTAACATGAGCTCCTATGTCTGTGTTGTGAAACAGGTCACATTCCCCATGCCATGACACTAACATGAGCTCATATAACTGTGTTGTGAAACAGGTCACATTCCCCATGTCATGAGACTAACATGAGCTTATATGTCTGTGTTGTGAAACAGGTCACACTCCCCTGGTCATGAGACTAACATGAGGTCCTATGTCTTTGTTGTGAAACAGGTCACATTCCCCATGTCATGAGACTAACATGAGTTTCTAAGTCTGTGTTGTGAAACAGGTCACATTCCCCATGTCATGAGACTAACATGAGCTTATATGTCTGTGTTGTGAAACAGGTCACATTCCCCTGGTCATGAGACTAACATGAGCTCCTATGTCTGTGTTGTGAAACAGGTCACATTCACCATGTCATGAGACTAACATGAGTTTCTAAGTCTGTGTTGTGAAACAGGTCACATTCCCCATGCCATGAGACTAACATGAGCTCATATAACTGTGTTGTGAAACTGGTCACATTCCCCAGGTCATGAGACTAACATGAGCTCATATAACTGTGTTGTGAAACTGGTCACATTCCCCATGCTATGAGACTAACATGAGCTCATATAACTGTGTTGTGAAACTGGTCACATTCCCCAGGTCATGAGACTAACATGAGCTTCTATGTCTGTGTTGTGAAACAGGTCACATTTCTTATGTCATGAGACTAACATGAGCTTCTATGTCTATGTTGTGAAACAGGTCACATTCCCCTGGTCATGAGACTAACATGAGCTCCTATGTCTGTGTTGTGAAACAGGTCACATTCCCCATGTCATGAGACTAACATGAGTTTCTATGTCTGTGTTGTGAAACAGGTCATATTCCTCATGCCATGAGACTAACATGAGCTCATATAACTTTATTGTGAAACTGGTCACATTCCCCAGGTCATGAGACTAACATGAGTTTCTATGTCTGTGTTGTGAAACAGGTCACATTCCCCAGGTCATGAGACTAACATGAGCTTAATGTCTGTGTTGTGAAACAGGTCACATTCCCGATGCCATGAGACTAACATGAGCTCATATAACTGTGTTGTGAAACAGGTCACATTCCCCAGGTCATGAGACTAACATGAGCTTCTATGTGTGTGTTGTGAAAAAAGGTCAAATTCCCCAGATCTTGAGACTAACATGAGCTTAATGTCTGTGTTGTCAAACAGGTCACATTCTCCAGGTCATGAGGCTAACATGAGCTCCTATGTCTGTGTTGTGAAACAGGTCACATTCCCCATGTCATGAGACTAACATGAGCTTAATGTCTGTTTTGTGAAACAGGTCACATTCTCCAGGTCATGAGACTAACATGAGCTCCTATGTCTGTGTTGTGAAACAGGTCACATTCCCCATGTCATGAGACTAACATGAGCTCCTATGTCTGTGTTGTGAAACAGGTCACATTCCCCATGTCATGAGACTAACATGAGCTCCTATGTCTGTGTTGTGAAACAGGTCACTTTCCCCATGTCATGAGACTAACATGAGCTTAATGTCTGTGTTGTCAAACAGGTCACATTCTCCAGGTCATGAGACTAACATGAGCTCCTATGTCTGTGTTGTCAAACAGGTCACATTCCCCAGGCCATGAGACTAACATGAGCTTCTATGTCTGTATTGTGAAACAGGTCACATTCCCCATGTCATGAGACTAACATGAGCTTCTCTGTCTGTGTTGTGAAACAGGTCACATTCCCCATGTCATGAGACTAACATGAGCTTCTATGTCTGTGTTGTGAAACAGGTCACATTCCCCAGGTCATGAGATACGTCAACAACGTAACAGTGTATGAAAATAAATTGGGCCAAAGTAATTGCACTAGCTACTGAGGAATTTCTCTCATTGGCTTAGTTGGAAAGACTTTTGTCTGTGTTGCCCTTTAGCAATTGCAGACTCTTGCGAACTGCATCTTTCAAGAGTCACAGTGTTGCTTCTGGAGTGGGCGCTCAACAATAGACATGATATTCTCGTTACGCCAGGAAAAATGCCGTTAACTGTATTCCATTTTATATTGCTTTCATAGACCTGAAAAGGGGCATTTGACTTAGTAAGTGGGAGAGGCCTTTTTGGTATCTGGCAAGGAATAAGTTGTCGCCAACGACTGCACACAATCATACAGTCATTTTACAAATACATGCAAAGCATAGTAACTTTAATTTTTTTATATATTCTTCTTTAATATATCTAAATATAGCATACACTAATTAGCTATATTTTTCACTAATTATTAAGTAAATATTTTATTTTAGTAATTGATGTATTAAAAAAAAATTGATGTTTTTTCATTATCAATTATTTTTTCTTTCTTGGTAAATAATTAAATATTCTTTGTTTAATCACTATTTAAAAAAAAAATTAACAATCAAAAGAATTAAATTGCAATGACAGCTGGAGCTGCCTTACTACCATTTTTAATATTTATTAAATTATTATTAACTTTTCTGTTGTATGAATTCATATTTCAGTGTTGATAGGGATTTTTTAAAACACGAAATACAATTTCTTTATCAAGGGAAACAATTGCGCTCGTTTTTTAAAAAGTATTATTACATAAAATTGAGTATCATGGTAGACGTGTTAAATTTATTTTTG
>CAXITT010001308.1:0-56543 GCA_964033795.1 Lymnaea stagnalis | reverse complement strand
ATATATATATATATATATATATATATATATATATATATATATATATATATATATAAGGCGCGTTACAAAACTCAAACTCTCTCTTAAAATTTACTGACAGGAGCAATTACCGCAAAAAAACCACCTGCATTTTGAATTTGACCAACAGTCATTTGCACAATCAAGTTTTGCTCATCGCTCACCTGCGCTGACTAATGTGACAATGTGCCGTTGAATATATGCTTGTGCTAAATGATCACCCCAAGGGCAAGTCATAACGAGAGTGTGTTCAGCTTTGTATGGGACTGAAAGCCATAAATACTACCTATGATGATTAAAGTCCTTTCTCTGACAAGTTTAAAATTCACCTCTTTGATTTTGGAATAATCCTAAAATTTCTTGGGAATACCGCCCTAGAGCTTCTCCCCACCTTTATTCAAGAGATATTTATGCTTCCAAAGTCTTACCATCTCTCCGAAAAAAAACCAACAAACTAGCACTGGCCATTATTTGCTTGTTGCTGATAGATACACTATCTAGTTGAGTTGCCAGTGTTAGTGATGCACTAGTATTGCCAAGATTTGTGATACGCCCCAATTAATATTTGTCAAAAAATCACGACACTCCATTTTAATAATATTATATCTGGGCTGACCGTTGGCAGAGGCGTACCTAGAGTGTTTGGCACCATGCTATCTGGGCTGACCATTGGCAGAGGCGTACCTAGAGTGTTTGGCAACATGATATCTGGGCTAACCATTGGCAGAGGCGTACCTAGAGTTTTTGGCACCATGATATATGGGCTGACCATTGGCAGAGGCGTACCTAGAGTGTTTGGCACCATGATATCTGGGCTGACCATTGGCATAGGCTGACCTAGAGTGTTTGGCGCAATGGGACATTGACTTATTCTCACGCCTACATCACACATCAGCTCTAAAAATAACTACACTCTAAATAGCAACACACCATGTTTTAGTTTCCCCTTTAGTAAAATGGATGGCCATATTTGTCCAACTATTCTTCATTTAGCTAGGTCTGAGGCAACTTTCACTGTTTCTTAGATGGTAATACAATAAACAGTTAAAATAGTTCTAACTTAAAGACGTATAATATACGTTTAATAACAGTAATCAGCTATTCCTGTTTTTGTACAGGGAGATTGTGGGACCGAGGAATGCTCGGGAAGGAGTTGGTGTGTGATAGAGTGGGTCTTATCACGTTAAATACCTACAAATAAGAATCAAATAGGTTTGGTTGTGTGTGAGAGAGATGTTATAATGGATTTGTATCCTTACAACAAAGGATCAAAATCGTGAGTTTCATACTACTAGGTTTCTTTTTTTTTCATGCATTTTAAAATGTTTAAATCTTTTTGCAACCCTTAAAAAAGTCGTTTACATAATTTTTATTAATTTATCGTTTTTCAACACATAACATTTTTATTTGTCTGTGTGGAAAAGCAAAAACTATAACTGAAAATTTGATAGGTATACTTGTTTATTCAACAATATTTGTGATAAAATTAAAAAAAAATTCTAGCTACGTTTAAATTGAATTTTTTTTCATGTGTTATTTAGTTATTGCATGACTGAAATATCACTTTGTGTAATTTTCCCTTTGATTGTATAGTTTTAGAAGTAAAACTTTTCTATTTCATTACAAAAATATCCAGCCAGCCAAGAGCTCAAATAAAGATCATGAATAAGAAGCCTTATGCATTTGCCTTTTCCAAAACTAATATGACTTTTTGCCAGATAGAGATATTACACTATATGATTTATTGGGACAAAACATTTTTGGACATTGTAACAAAAAAAAACTATTATAACAATAAAAATGACATTTCAAATTATAGTCCAAAAAAAATTTGAAAGTATAATACCTTTATCCGTTGACGATTTCAGTCATACTATGAATATCACACTTATAACTTACAATATCGGCTACATAAACAAACTTTATTTTATTTAAATAGTCTAAAAAGATTATTTCACATGTTCAAACGTTGTTCCACTATTTTGACTTGTCACTACCAAAATCTCAAACTAATTATTGACGAAATGCTTAGATCGCAAGTTATTAACAAATAGTGTACATCTTTAATGAAGCTGAGTGTGTTGAAAAAAATACTTAAGCCATATAGAATTATTTAGTAACAGCTGGTCAACCAAATCATGGGCTTACTTTAACAATACGAATCTCAAATAAGAAAGGAAAAGTAGATGAAGAAAATAACCTAACAACAGCAGGTTAAATTTCAAAGAATCATGCTAAATTATGAAAACTTTTAAAACACTCATTTTACAATTTACTCTAAGATGGAGCAAAATCTTGAATGCCTGCTTATTTATAATTACATCCATTTTGGAATCTCGAATTCTCCATTTTCCACTTTTTAATTTAATTTGTGTAATGCAATTTTTTTTGTGATCCACAATGTTCTTGTACACTACGCAGGAAAATATAATTTGGCTTTGTCATATTGGTGTTTTTATTGTCATTGTCTGTATTTCTTTATGTAGTTTCTTGAAACAGTTTATGTAATTCACCAGGATGTTCCTCAGAAAAATTGTCTGACATTTCAGAAGAAAGCTTCATTCCTATTTCGTGCTTCGTTTTACGCTGCTCAAATTGATTAGCTAAAGTCTCATAATATTTAGTCCACTCATCTAAATGATTGGCTTAAGTCACATACTATTTATTCAACTTATCTATAAAAAATAACAGCCTGTTCAGGTTTAGCTGTTTTGTAAGCATGAATCTCTTCCTTCGTGTACTCTGTACTCATTGCCTGTATTTTAAGTGGAAGACCTTTGTGATATTTTAAAAGTGATTTGTGCAAAGCTCTCACCTGAGATGTGTGTTGAGACATATCAAAGAAGTTGTCCAATAAACTTTTAAAGAGATTAGGGTGACAGTTTTGTGTTTCAAATTAGCCAGATAAAGATAAATAAGCTTTCACAGATTTAACACAGTCACATAGAACGCGGACAAAGACTGATTTAGGACATATCTGGAGATCAGAAGCAAATTATATCAAACCATTACCTTGACATTTACTTAGAATGGTTTGTGCCCCAAAACTCTGTCATAGTTGTAGTTTGTTTCCTTTCCCAACATAGTGACAATAACAGAAGTTACCCATAGCTTGTGTCTGCAAAAACAGGAAATATTTTCAAATTATCTAGAAAAATCAGAGTTCAAATACTATAGGAACAGCCAGATTGTAAATGCTATCGGAATAGCCAAGATTTCCAATTCTGATGTGACTACATAGTAGGTAGTGTGTTGCGTTTTATTAGCGTAGCATGGATTTGACACTGAGTTGAGACTACTATGACAGTGATATTTTGTTACCTAATTATTAATGTTTAGCTTTAAGTTGGTGTATTACAATTTCCTTCATTTATTATCTAGCTTACAAAAAGTTTGTTTAATATTTTCTAATATCAAAAGAATGTCGTTGATTATTCATGATACATAATTTTATTTTAATTGATCAGCAAAATATTAAGAAACGAATATAACTCATTAAAAAAAACGTTTCAAAATGTACTAAACAGTATAAAATAGTTGTCCTTCAATACCTTAGAATCGTTACAGTCATAAGGCTAAAAATAATTTTCATTGTATGGTTCATGTTATTAAAAATAAATATATTTAAATGAATTTCATTGTTTATAATGTTTGAAAAGGTTATTTATGACATAAATATTTTTTAAAGGGAAATAAACACTATATTTATATTTTTTTGAAAAATATATTAAAATATTTTATGACACATAATATATATTTTTAAATTCTTGTTTGACAAAATAATTTTACAACATTTGTAATAAGAAAAAGCATCTTTTTTGCATTACATGGCTTAATAATATTTTTCTAGCTCTCTTTTGCTACCTTATAAGAAACGTTGAAGTTTTAATTATAATATAATATATATACTAATTCCTAAAGCTTAACCAAATAGTGATTACAGATTATACTTTTCTCTAAATGAGAGAACACTCGTACTCTCGAATTCGTTCACTACTTGTAGGGCTGAAACGCGGAAATTATTCTCTATCTCTCTCATACACCACCAGTTACAAATAGCTCACAAAAATCCTTGGTCGTACAATATCCCTGTATATTTCTATAGCTGTCAAACAATTAAATATATTTCACATCTTTAAATTATAACACATTCACTAAATCACTTCCAATTTTTCACTTAATCAATGTAATATAACACATTCATGACACCACTACTAATTCCTGACTCAATCAATATGGCATGAAACATTCATAAAATCCATTTAAACGCTGTATATGTATATTTCTTAAATTAAATGACAACCTCATATAGAATTTATAATTACATAATCACGTTTTTGGGGAAATAGATCTAAAGAAACTTTTTTAAAAAAAAAGAAATTAAAATGAAAATTTACTTCATGACAACAAATGTATGAGTCGCAAAGTAATAAAATAAACATTAATCATCTTGGCCATATTCAAACGATTTTTTTGATGACGTCAGGGTCAGAACTCCTGTGAGATATTACGTCTAGCAGTGATGGGATGCGTCTTTCTTTTTCTCGATACAAACATGTTTCCACATTTTGGTCGACAGCCACATTGTTTAATATTTATTAAGAAATGAGTGTAATTTCAGTGCGTGGTATCTGGTGTGGAGCATAATGATATCATTGATAGCCTCCAGTGTGTGTGGCACCTGATGTGATTGATGATGATATCATGGACAGGCTCCAGTGTGTTTGGTACCTGTTTTGGTGCATGATGTACTCATAGACCGTGTCGAACGTGTATGTGGTAACTATCGTGGTACTAGAGGTTTCATCTTTAACCTTGTATTATTAGAAGCGTATATATCTTGATGGAGATTTTATTGTTATCACCAAATTTGTCCTGACATCAGAAGCTTATATGGGGACAGAGATCATTATTGTTATCACCGACCTTGTCCTGACATCAGAAGCTTATATGGTGACAGTTATCGTTATTGTTGTCACTTAAATTATCCTGACATAAGAAGCTTATATGTGGACAGATATCATTATTGTTATCACCGAACTTGTCCTGACATCAGAAGGTTATATGGTGACAGAGATCATTATTGTTATCATCGAACTTGTCCTGACATAAGAAGCTTCTATGGTGACTGAGATCATTACTGTTATCACTAAACTTGTCTTGACATCAAAAGCTTTTATTGACAGAGATCCTTGATTTTATCACTCACATTGTCATGAAATTAGAGGCTTTTTTTGCTGACACAGATCATTATTGTTATCACTGACCTTGTCCTGACATCAGACGCTTATATTGTGACAGAGATCATTATTGTTATCATCAATCTTGTCTTGACATCAGACGCTTTTTTGATCGAAGTATCAAAAGATTTATAGAGCCCTACGTTTTATATAGATCAAGGTGGCTCGTAGCACTGAAGCAGATTACAGAAACCAACATCTTATGTGAGGCGATAACAATGAGAAAAAAATACCATTACAAACAATGTTAAATGAAAAAAAAAATTGCTTGTTAAAGATTATCTGTTTTGAAACAAAACATTTCATTTGACAATTACCCGAAAGAACTGCAATACTGGGCTGATCAGTATCGAGAGAAGAGCAAGCACCATGCATCTCGTCTAAGTCCAAAAATCAGTTTAATATCATAGTGACTTACTGAGCCACGTATCAGACATTGAGCTTATGATAAGAGATTTTTTGGGGTTGTGGGGGGGGGGGGGATTGTCAGATTACGTCCAGAAGTACTTTATTCGGGAACACTCCTGACCCAGGTCATGTTTCTTATGAATTTTTTTTATGACGTATCATCATTGTAATTTTTTATCAGACATTGAGCTTATGATAAGAGATTTTTTGGGGTTGTGGGGGGGGGGGATTGTCAGATTACGTCCAGAAGTACTTTATTCGGGCACACTCCTGATCCAGGTCATGATTCATATGAATATTTTTGATGACGTATCATCATTGTAATTTGTGTTTCTTGAGACGATATTTTAAGTTTGATAAAATTCATAAATGTCCAAAGAAAGTATACATGTTAACTTATTCTTTCTTTCAAATACGTCATTAACTCTATTTATACTGAAGTCTATAATACTTCATAACTAAAACTATTGGTTTTCACAAAAATACTCTACCTTTAAACACACAAGACAGGTTTTCTTAAACCTTTAACAAGCGACTTGATGCTCCTTCTGTGATTAATATGAATAATTCTCCTACCCCGCTACATTCACCGTTTGGCAACGCCCACCCTTAGATTATTGAACTTTAAAATATCACCCGGGGCGCTTAGGGTGTAATACCTTTATCACTAATGCATAATTGTTGAAAGGTTTTTGCTTCAGTGATCCACAGTTGTGTATGAGTGTCTGAACGTGAAAATGTAGCCCTCAACTGGTTTTAAAAAATAAAACCTTTTTTAAAAATGTATTTATTTTTTTTAAACGGGAAGTAAAAAAGGGGAGATTATGCATATAGACAACTAGACAATGGACTCTTAAAATGTGTGACCGGAACAATGTGCATCCACAAAGTATGTTTAAGAGACGATAGAAGGAGAAATGACTAGCAATCATTCTTAGGATTTTATTACAACACATTTTGGCGATTTATGTTATAAAGAAAATTGAAAATTATTTGAAACAATCGTTATTTTGAATTCCGCTAGTTGATAACATATGAGCCGTTATAATAGAGTAGGATTGACCTACCGTAACAAGTTATACTTGGGAAAAAATGAAAGTAACAAAAGAACAACAAAACTATAACGTATTTAAACACCATCCAAAGCCTTGCATGTTGATAACACGAAGAGCGTACGATTTAGTACTACTGTCAAGGGAACCTTTTGACACTTGAAAGTTATTTTGTGTTAGGAATAGTATTTCATTAAATACCGCTATGAATTAAGATGACTAACTTTTTAATATTTCGTAACCCTACAAAATGTTACTAATTTACGATTACAGCATGGATATAAAATAAATTGACTGACTTGAAAGAATAACTGCAGACATCTACTCTTTAAACGATACATTTAGTATAGACCATTTCAGTTTGACCATTCGGGGCTTCAATTTCTTTTCCGTACCAAAGTCATGAGGTAATTAAGAAGCGTTGGCTTTAGTGTAAGCTTTCCAGTGAATTGAGGTATGCATCGTTACCGTACACTTTAGTAACATGATAAACATAGTTGGGGGGAAGGTGGTGTTTTCGTAATTGTAAATCTTTGATCATTGACTTTCATTTATTGTGTCAAAATCAATTCCCTCCTCACGCTACTCATTTGACATTTAAGTTAATGTTAGCGTTGAGTTGGTTGTGGGCGGTGAATAATGGCAACATGAGGATAAGGTTACCCTTGACGTCATCATAACCAGACATCGCCTGAATGACATTTTCGTCTACGTGTGGACGCTTCAAGCCAACAAGATGACTGGGTCTGCTTTTTATAGAATGTTACTTTGATACTATTTTTAGATATAGTTCAGTGCAACTCTATACCGGTGTTTGCCTAAACGTGTTATTATAATTGATCATATGAGCTAAAAGAACTGTATTTTCTGGGATGGATCTACTTCCAATAATAAAATGTTACTTCACATATGCATTTAACTAGCAGCGAGCCAGTTTAAAACAATACGTATCAATAAGTATCTTGTGTTACTCTGACATGAAAATGAATTCAATAACTTGGATATTTATTGAATGAAAGAAATGAATTACAAAAGAAATTTTAAAAAAAATGAATATCGACCACAATTAGGGTTTATTTAAGTAATTAAGGTTTATTTAAGTAGTCAGAAAATAATAACAATTTAAAACATTTACTGAAAAAAAAATATGTTTTTATAAAACTGTAATCCGACCAGTTGTGACATAGGCGAGTGGAACTCGGACCCTAATAAAAACAGACGATAACCTATAAAAACACATGGATGAGAAAAAAAATCAGATAGAAAAGGATGCCCTAAATGATTCAAATGGCTCGCCCAGGTCAGGCACGCAAAAATGGAAACAATTAATAGCCAATATAACATTAGGATACTCCTAGCTTAACCCCACACAAAGATGTCACTGCAATGTCTCATGTCTCAGAACTGAAAGTATTTTTTAAAATAACCGAATTATAAAAAACACCAATTTATGATGTTTTGTTAATTCTTTTTAATTCGCTTTGCATACTGCCCAAGGAAAATAAGGTGCTCTTCAATGTTTCTCAACATTCATGAACTGAACATGACATGGTGGTCACGTAAGTTCAGCTAAAAAAAAACAAAAGGCAAAAAAAACCTTTTCCAATCTTTATGTTAAGTTTGCTGGCAGTAATTTAATTGTTATTTATTTAGGCATTCACGAGTTTAAGGCACATCCGCTGGCTTGATCGTGTTTAGACAATGGCAGAATACTCCATGACATCACGCTGCACAGGGAATAGATGCAGATGTTGTAATTATTAAGAAGTTAAAATCTACAAGAGGAGCCCTAAAGAAAACATAGTCAGCACAATCAAATGGGGGTATGTGTCAGGAAATTTATTATCATTGGGACACAAGTGTTAAAAATAAATTGTTCAAGCCGATCAATTTCTGAATGTTTTTCACTTAGCTTTAAACATCCACACAAATATTTTATATGTCGAATAGGAACAAAACTAGAATGACTCCTCATTTAGACAATCTACTGAGAATATTTGAAATGTCACGTCATCCAGCTTTATTTTCTTCCAATATTTTGTTAGTACAAAAATTTAAATGGAGCCTAAAATTGGCACTATGACTAATATCACATTATGAATAAGTGTTAAATTATTAAAGGCTCCCTGGTGCGATGTTATGAACTTGATATTTGTAAAATGAACACATTTTCTATTATTAGAACTGGCCTATTCAGTGGACGGTCATGTTTGGCAGGACAAACGAGAAGAGTAGAAGAGTGAGACAGAAGGCTTGCAGGGAGAGCCACATTTTTTGCTAAGAGAGGCAGAATAAGGGATAGGTGAGACAGAAAAGGGGCAGGGTAAAACAAAGAGGGGGCTTTGCAATACGGAAAGGGGGTAGGGCAAGACAGAATTAGAGCTGGGCGAAACAGAATTACTGCAGGGTGAGACACAAAGGGAGCTAGGCATAACAGAATGGTGGTTGGGCAAAACAGAAGGGGGCAGTGTGAGACAGGCGGGTCGCATGGCGTGACGGAACTAGGGCTGGACGAGACAGAAACAACTTTTGAATAGATTAAAAGAATAGCATTGGCCAAGAATAAAATAGCGATGATCTAACTTTTCTGCTTCTCAAGCAGTAACCAAAACAAAATGAACACTAATTAACTCATCCTTGTAAATAAATGAGTTCCTTGATGTCAAATGTCTACACTAGAGAAATTATTTAGATGTCGTGGGCTTAAATTGTTATAATTGCAAAATATTATCTTAGTTAATATATATATATATGTATATATAATTTATGTACTCGAAATGAAAATTTAAAATTATATAATAACCCAAAAAAATAGATTTACATTTATTTTGATACATAAAAACAATATTTTCTTGCACAATATTATAACGTCGTAGAAAGGGATTATACCACGTATTTCAACTATTATTTTTCCAGAGCTCTGCTCCTGACAAAGTTTTCAAAGCCTCGCTCCGAACTCCATTTAAGGGGAGGTTAAAAGGGGATTAAATGGATATTTTGTGCTTTGATTAACTGTGTTTGTTTCTGTCCCCTTGTCAATGTTATGAACTTGTCATTAAAAATGAAATTAGGAGCAAAACAGCAGGTAGAAGAATGTGGAAAAATATATGTTAGAAGAATCAGGCAACATAGATGATAGAAGAGTATCACAATATAGTTGGTTGAAGTGTGTGACAAAATAGCTGGTAGAAGAATTGGAAAAAATAGATTTTAGAAGATTCAGGCAACATCGCTGGTAGAAGAGTACCACACTATAGTTGGTTGAAGAGTGTGACAAAATAGCTGGTAGAAGAATTGGGGAAAAATAGCTTGTGGAAGAGGGTGACAGCAATCTAGAAGAAGATTGGGACAACATAACATGTAGAAGAGTGTGAATATATATCTAGTTTTACAGTAAAACAACATGACTTGAAGAAGAGTGGAACTAGATGGATTCTAGAAGAGAGGGACAACATAGCTAGTGGAAGACTTGGACAACATAGTAGAAGATTGAGAAAACACTGCAAGTAAAATATTAAATTTGGACAACATATCTAGTAGAAGATTGCAGAACATAGCTAGTAGAAGTTTAAGACAGCATAGTAGAAGTTTGAGACAACATAGCTAGTAGAAGTTTGGGACAGAAAAGCTGGTAAAAGATTGAGACAAAATGGCTGTTATAAAAATGGGACTAAACAAATAACATTTTAACGCATGATGTTTTGTAAAATGAAGCAACTTTACTTTACAGAGAAGTTTTGTTTGATAACTTTTACGATATGAATGTTTTGGTGGAGTGTATAGTTTGACTAACAAAGAAACTATTTCCCGTTTAAGATATTGCCTGTCAATTAACTTTACTGTTCGTATTTTGTATCAAACAACTATTTCACAAGTTGTATGGGTGAGTTATAACATGAAAATATTAGTGAGTTCTACAATGTAATATGTCATCGTTTAAATTTAGTGAGATACGGAATTGTTATCATAAATATTAATACATTTATTTTGGCCACTCGCCAAGAAATGACTGTTGAACCCATACACAAATGGTGGAGCTTTTTAAAGATTTAAAGGTGTCCTTTCAAAAAACCAATACTCGTTTGATGCGCAGAGCTCTAATAATAGAATCAGGATCATAAAATAACATTGTAACAGCCCATTATTGATCATTTTTCGATTATAAAACGAATGTGAACCACGAGAAATTTGATTCTTAGCAAAGGCAAAGTTGTGATGCAATGATTTAAGTTTTTCATTTTAATGTGTTGGTTTAAAACTTAAAATTCAAAATTATTAACTTTTAATTTTTTTATTGAAATAATACATTTTTTTTTTAATTTAAATTATCTATTTAAATTTTAAAATGGATTCTTTTGTATGGATTTTCGTATCTTCTTTTCGTAAGTATTTGTATTGTGTGTGTCCTTAACTTTGAAGCTTAACATAACCAGAAAAATTATTTTTAAATTTTGTGGGTGGGTGTTAGTGGAGACCACGACATTCTGGCTATAAAATAAATCGTAATCTGAAAAAAAAATGTATTATCTTATTGCTGTAGGGAAATGTTAGAGCTGATAAAAATATGTTTCAACTCCAGTATTCATTGAAACACAAGGATACGTAAAAAAAGAAAATGATATAAGGGAAAAGCTATCGCTCATTATTAGTGCAGAGCTTAAAGTCTTAGAATATGTTGCATGGAAACTTAACACAAGATTCAATATAAGTGCAGATACTCCTGTTCCTTGCTCTCTTGCATGACTCGATCCGACATAAGTTACATGTATTTTAGAAACATGGTTACATCGAATAAGTGTTATTTAAATGTAATATAGTATATACCCAAAGTATTGTTCCTAAAAAACTGATGCGTGCACGACTGCAATCCAATAATTTATTTCCAATAAAGATATGATTATTAAAAAACATATAGAATCATTTTTTGGTCATATATATATTATTTTCAAGATTTAAAAAAAATATAGCTACTGCAAATTGCCCTCCTAAAATTGCTTCTAAAGTTCAAATTAAATTGAGAAATGTAACTTTTGATCACGTATGAACAAATAACTACTTAGTGAGGTAGTATATTTCATTATTGAAATATCTAATTATTCTGACTTCAAAAGAAAGTTCTCAATGTTTTCTCAATATAAACTTAAATATATTAGCAAAATATATCAATTTCTACTTGCAATTTCGTGAACACTGTGCATTTTTGACGAATGGCAAATCTAAAAATTATGGGTGATTTAGAGTTGTAGTCGGACGCGCGTTTCTGTTAACCAATCAGAGACTAGATGAAGAGGTTGCAAATCTCACAAGCTATTTTCTTTTTTTTTAAATGACGAAATGCCACATTTTTTTGTATCAATTAATCCAAAAAAAAGTGTCTATATCATTAAAGAAAATATTTGCTTATTGGAAATATCAGCCTAAATTTGCTATATGTTTCAAGCCTAAACAAATGAAAACAAAACTACCTTAAAAGACTTCTAATTGATTAATTGTATTGAATTTTAACACAACTGTTCAAATGTGTTAACGTGCAGGTGAATTTGTTGTGTTTTTACCTTTTATGTGTTTGGATATATTTAAAAAATCTTAGATGACGCAACAATTTTCCTAAATGCATATGTCACACATAGTGTTGCTTACTAAAGAAAGCATGTTTTTTTTTTTTTTAAATTTCCAATGTATTTTTTTATCAATATGGGAGGAGACGACAAATTCAAACATTTTCATGTTGAATACCTAAATTCTATAAATATACATAGACTGTTATAAAGAGGGAAAAAACATGATATCGGCCTCGGGGAAATTTGTTCTTGGAGATTGTAGATTTTAGCAAAGTCCTCGTTAAATGTGCCTACCACCGAGATAATTTAGATTCAGTATTGTCAAACTAACTTTATTATTTTTACATTTATTTCCAGTTGTTCTTGTTGGCACTGAATTTACGATGGAAAATTGCGACACCACAAATGACAAACTGTATATTTTAGCAGATCTCACCATAGTCACATCTTTTCCCTTTGATGATGTATCTGCTTTTATTAAAATGTTTGATTCATATAGAAACGATTCTTCTAAAAATTTGGACGTAAATCTCATTGAACCATTTCAAGAGAAATCATTTCAATTTGACCAATACAACAACACAGTTGAGAACATAGTTTCTGTAATACAAGACTTAGAGGCATCTTTTCCATTCAATATGTCGATTGGCGTTGATTGTTTAGATCTATCTAAAGCACTTAATTTTGCAGAGCAAGTTATAGGAGATGGCACGTCACGACGAAATCATGTTACAGGTTATATCGTTGTGGGATTTTTTTACTGCGGTGGCTACTGCCGAAAGACTGCCGAATTTTTTAAATTAAAAAAATACAAATTTTGGTGAGAAGCAGTTAGTGATTTTTCTTATATCAGAATACAAAGAATTAGAGCCCATATTTTACGAAGAAAAGTTCATGTATGTACACTTTCACAACTATGTTATTATTTCTGAGTTTAAACATATTTTAAGTATTTTATGCCATACATGTCCTGCTGGTTGGTTTAGTTTCAAAGAAAATGGAGTTTTCTTCAATAATACATGTTACAATGTTTTCCAATCAAACAAAACTTTGAACTGGTTTAATGCACGAGATTATTGTGGCAGAGAAAATACTGATCTTGCTGTAATAGAAACAAGTGAAGAATTGATATTTGTAAATAAGATATTACACATTTATTATCTGGAAAATAAAGTGATTTTTCACGAGAACGATGCGATTCCTGTTGGCTTGACTGATAGGAACAATGCAATGAAACGTTTCCGCTGGATCAAAGGCCGACCATTTCTTGTATTGAGGACACATGTCAATGTAAAAAGTTGGCCCAATGCTGATTGTGGGACATTGCATTATTCCAAACAAAATGCGTCTAAAAATGTGACAGCGGTAGAAGATGATGACGTAAGATGGGTGATTGATGATTGTAATAGAATGAAGACACAAACAATTCTATGCGAGAAATATTTGGAAAACTTCATTTATTTTGAGCATTTCATGTATTTTGTTAATGAAACTGTTTCAAGTAATATTGGGCGTTTGATGAACCAAATAATAAAAACACAAAACAATGAATTTTATGCAGATGATGAGGATAATATTATGAAATCTCTATTAACAGTGGAAAATTATGTCGTACAATTTAAATTTATAAACTATGTTAACTTGCTCTTTGATTGTGGAGATGACTTTCAATTTATATTTTTTATTCAAGTTTGTAACTATGAAGTAGACTGTCAAAGTGGTAGAGATGAAGAATTCTGTAAAAGTCTTAACTACGATCTTTTAATAAAAAATAGAGATCATTGCGAAAATGTTCATCACTTTTCTGACACCAGTGTAAAGAAGGGATATGATGACTGTATGGGAAGACGATGTTCTGATGGTACATGTGTACCAAGGCATTGGTTGTCAGGTGATGGGGAAAACTGTTCAATAACTAATACAACTACTGGAGCAAGGTTTCTAAATGTATCTAAAAGCTGCGGAGACAATTGTAATTTTCTTGAAACATTTATTCACGAAATTGTGATTTGTAATTCAAACAATATTTTAAAATCAAACCCGCCTTTCAGCATTAATTTTACTCCATTTTTAAACTTTACCTGAGCCCCTAGGTGTCTGTACATCAGGGGTCGCAGTGGACACCCAC
Organism: Lymnaea stagnalis; assembly: GCA_964033795.1. Lineage (NCBI taxonomy): Eukaryota > Metazoa > Mollusca > Gastropoda > Lymnaeidae > Lymnaea > Lymnaea stagnalis. The sequence goes on along the minus strand of CAXITT010001308.1, from coordinate 42,136 downwards.
TGGGTTGTTCTGATATGTCCCACATAATGAATTGTGAAAATTTTGAATGCCCTGATACTTTTTTCAAAAGGTTATAAATCGTATTGCATTTCAATTGATATGATGCATGATAAAATAAAGGACTGTGTCCATGGTGAGGATGAATATTTTGATATAGACAGAGATCATAAATTGTTTCAATGTAAGTTTTATTTCGGACAAACTATCCTTCACCCCCTACATGTATGTGATGGAATCGCCCACTGTCCATTTAGTGATGACGAGCTCAACTGTAACTTTAAATGTCCCCGTGGGTTCACGTGCCTTGGGGGTGGAATTGTTGTAGGAAACTATTCAGAAATTGGGGAAATTCGATCTTTTGAAATGTTTGATTTGCGAAGTAGATATCTAAATGTTTCAGGCATTGATCTGTCAAACATTAAAGAAGCCTACGCATTACCTAATTTTTTGGACCTGCAAGCGTCCCATTGCAATGTAAGTAATTTGGAACTCATTTTAGAATATGTTCATGATCATCCGATTTTTAATGTTAATCTATGTTACAATAACATACTTAAACTTGAAAGAAACGGAATTCTAAGTTATTTGTTCAATCTCCGGTTTCTAAATTTAGCATCAAATAGACATCTTTCTATTTTAGAAACTCGCAGTGTTAGCTTAAAGAAGTTGCACACACTGGATCTTTCTTTTACAATTATTTCAGATTTTAACCTTTATGTTTTAGGAGCATACATCTCCTTGCGTAATTTTAATTTTTTTAATACTAAAATTAACCAGATCCGTGGGTATTTCTCTAAAGCAATCTATTTGAATTTTCTCGATATCCGTCAAACTTTACTTAAACCTGAAACAGTTATTGAATTTCTTAAAGTAGTGCCAATAAAACAGTTTTATTTACAGATAATTTTAAATATTGCTGTCCCCAAATTAATGGCTCAAAAACACCTAGACATGTGTGCCATGAACCATCTGATGGCATATCCTCATGCGAAGATCTTCTTGGTGGCGTGTTGAAACGTTCACTTCTGTGGCTGGTCGCCATCATCTCCATTTGTCTAAACGTCATCGTTTTGATAATCAGAACTGTTTATGAACATGGCGTCTTTAAAAAAGGTTATTGAGTTTTTATAACGAATCTCGGTGTTTCTGATTTCATCATGGGCGTCTACCTGTTGATTATCGCTTCAGTCGATATTAATTTCCGAGACAGGTATGTGCTTTATGAGACTGATTGGCGCCACGGTGTTTTATGTAAGACTGCTGGATTTTTATCAACACTACTGAGACTTCTAGATTATTTGTTTTACTCATAACACTGGACAGGTTCTTGGTGATACAGTTTCCATTTGGAGAGTATAGGCTGACAAAATGGGTTATCATTATATCAGTTGTCACATCCTGGGTCATTGGGATCATTCTAGCTTTAAATCCTATCGTCAATTAACAATGGACGATATACTCATCTAACGCCATGTGTCTTGGTTTACCTCTGACGACCAGCAGGCAGCAAGGCTGGCAATATGCAGTTGGCGTCTTCATTGTCTTAAACTGCATTTTATTTATGTGTATCGCCCTCGGTCAAGTTTCTATATTTTTGTCAATGTCCAGAAAACTTATGACCAGTAACATTGCCCATGCAGCAAGAAGAGAACAGGACATCACTGTTGCTAAGCAACTGTTCCTCATAGCACTCTCTAACTTCCTGTGCTGGTTTCCTATCTGCGTCATCGGGCTGAGGTCTTTAAACGGATATGAAGCGAGCACTGACACGTACGCCTGTTTCGTTATATTTGTTCTGCCTTTGAACGCCGCCGTCAATCCTCTGATCTACACAATACCGGTGTTATACCAAAAATGGCTTCAATTCAAAGGGGGTGTTGGTCACTAACAGTTAAGACCAAATACAACATTCATGAGCTACCATCTGGCTGAACATGTCTATTTGCTAATTGTTAGTATTGATCAATCTAACAAAGAAATGCTCTTTAACTATGTTTATGTACATATTTAAATAGAGAAAAGTGCATATACAATTTGTATCCCACCTCTATCTCTTCAAAAGGCTTAATGGCTACCGAAAGTTTCATGAGTGAACTTCTCCTGAGACGATGAACAGTTTTGTTTGTTAAGCGGTACGTGTGTACACAGGAGAACTGATTTATGTATGAAGATTATTAACATGAGTCTAGGTTTATATTATCAGGTGAAAATGCAGTCATTTTATTGTACGTAATTTTTGAATTTTATTGATTGTAAATTTAAACGAGATTTCCATCGATTAGCTCTTTGAAGTATGTATATTTACTTTTGAGTGTATATTTTCTAAAACTGCTATTGTGTATGTACAGTGTATGTCGCTGGCACGAACATAATAAAACATCCTTTATTATTATTAATAGTTGTTGTTAACATTAGTTGGTATGCCCTTTTTGTATCTTTAATATGTAAATATGCTGTCACTTAACACTGATGACGAATCATAACCAGTTTGCAATACATCACTATAAGTAGCGAATTTTTTTTTAAAAAGGCCAAAGCTTGTAAATCAATTATTAATATAAAGTATCTGTGCATTACGACTTTAGATGAGACATTTGTTTCCCCTTGAAAGCTACTGAAACATAAATACCAAGGGTAAATTACAAGCATATTAAAGTTTAAAAATGTGAACAGTTTGTGGTAATGATATTTGTATCGCTAACTATAACATTACTTTATTATCCGATATCCCTCACCAGCGTCGTCTGCAAACTGTTGGAGCACATAATCGTAAGCTCTGTCATGAAGCATCTTGAAAGCCAAAATATACTCAATGACTGTCAACATGGCTTCCGAGTCAAACGATCATGTGAGACCCAGCTTCTCAAATTTGTAGAAGACCTGATGACCAATCTGGAGAACCACCAGCAGACTGAAGTTCTAGTAATGGAATCAACAAACGCATTTGACAGTGTGAATCATAGTTTGCTTCTACACAAACTCCAGAGATAAGGGATCCAAAGCACATCTAAAACATGAAACATGGATCTCTAACTTCCTCAGCCACCGATGCCAAGCAGTATTGGTTTACGGTACAAGTTCCTCATTTGTCGATGTGGAGTCAGGGGTCCCCAGTGATCAGTCCTGGGCCCCTGTTTATTCCTAGCATACATTAATGACCTACCTGAGAACCTGACATCACAGGCTAGACTGTTCGCAGATGACACAGCAGTGTATCGGACGATTGCCAACAGATCTGACCGGGGCCAGCTGAAACAGGATCTCAATCTATTAGCTGAGTGGGAGATGAGCTGGCACATGGAATTTCACCCTATCAAGTGCCAAACACTATCAGTCTCTAGAAAGTGTACTCCTCTACTCTACCAATACGAACTGCACGGCCATATACTTGAGCAAGTTCCCTCCGTAAAGTACCTGGGTGTTACCATTCAAAGAGAGGTCCGCTGGGACGAGCATATTAACAATTTATGTAACCAAGCAAACAAGACCCTGGGGTTCTTAAGGCGAAATCTAAAGATTAACATCTCCTGTGTGAAAGAAAGAGCATATAAAATCTTTATCCGTCCGATTTTAGATTATGCATCTTTAGTCTGGAACCCATTTACCCAGAAGAGCATTGACAGGTTTGAGGCTGTCCAGCGACGAGCAGCACGCTTTGTCCTAAACCGCTACAGGAATACCTCTAGTGTTGGCAGCATGCTGGAAACACTAGGCTGGTCACCATTGGAGGAATGATCATCCTCAATGGAGCTACAGCAGCGCCATAGCCTGCTCCACTACATCCTTTTAATCATATCTCATTCTTAGTGGTGCTACAGCAGGGACCTAGCCTGCTCGACTGCATCCTTTTAGTCAGACCTCATTCTTAGTGGTGCTACAGCAAGTTTCTAGCCTGCTCGACTACATCCTTTTAGTCAGACCTCATCCTCAGCTGCGCTACAGTAGGGCCCTAGAATGCTCTACCACATCCTTCCAGTTAGACCTTATCCTCAAAGGCACTACAGCAGGGCACTAGCCTGCTCCACTAAATCGTTCCAGTCATATCTCATCCTTAGTGGCGCTACAGCCTCCATAACATGTTTTTAATAATTGTAAAGCGCTTAGAGCTTTAAGGTAAGCGCTATATAAAAAATGCATAAATAAATAAATAACAACCTTCCACTGCTGCCTCCATGTGAAAACCCCCAGCGCTGTAATACCTCCTCAACATATTCGATCCATTTCAGTATTTGTCGACAGGTAAGTCGTGTGCACAGAGATTTCTTCGTGTAGAACATTCTGGCTTCTCTACAATCTGGTATCCTTCCAATAAATACCGCAGTTTGTATTTCATTTTTATTGTTGCCACCATTGGTTTGTCTTTGCACTATCATTGATTTGTATGGATTCTCCAAAAAATGATTGTCTATCACTGTGCTACACATTTTCCATTAAGATTTTCCTCAATACAAATTGAACAGGAAATACTTTTTCTGCTCAGGGACCGATTCTCACAAGTGTACGTTTTCACTGGTCTGATGACAGAGGTGTATATGGCCGTATTTGTACCCCTAGAGTGGTCATTGCCTTCTATTAGATTTTGTTGGACACAAGATGGGTTGTGTCACCTGTTATCCTTACTTTCACCACCAAAATGTATTCCTTGAGCTCATTAATGATTTCCTCTAAACATGTGAAGCCAGCCACTCACTCAAATGTGTGTGTGTGTGTGTTTATATTGATGTTGTCATCAGCGTGGGTGTCACGTGACATCGTATATATTGTCTTTACAGCATTTAACACAAAACAAGACTTGTCCAATGTCTCCCCTATATTATTATGTTCTAATGTATTAGAAGTAGTCATCTGAAACCATAGGTCAAAGTTATGACGTTAAATAAAGATTATCATATACTAGTAAGATAGAAGTAGTCTTCTGACACCATAGGTCAAAGTTAAGACGTTAAATAAAGATAATCATTTACAAGTAAGATATATTTTGTTAGCTCTCTACTGGAGTCTCATATGAAAAGCATTAAACTAAAACAACAATGCGTGGCCAAGTGTGGAACAGATTATTTATAATTTTAATTTAAAGACGAAGAAAAACTGTTGGACATTTAATACAGTATGTGGCTACATTTTTTTCGCAAAACTATTTTGGTCAGGATAATAATAATAATAATAAAGTTCATTTCAAAAACACGCTTCATCCCCAAAGGCTCGAAGCGCGGTACAAAGTCAACAAAATACAAATCCATAATTTACCACATTTAAAACAAACGCAACACTACAAAAACTAATTACTAGCATACAATGTCAAAGTCTTTCTAGCCATTTCAACCCCAAGCAACACAGCCATTATGCATTAACTGGAAAATAAGGTTGACAATCATCCCAGAAGGTGTTTGCGAAATAGGTGTGTCTTTAAATTGGTTTTAAAGGACTCCAGTGTCTGCTTGTTTCTGAGATCGACAGGAAGGGCGTTCCAAATTGTTGGACCAGCAAATGCGAATGTGCGCTTTCCGTAAGTCTCAAGGCAAACACGTGGTGTCGAGAGTTTGCCACTATCGGATGAGCGGAGCTCTCTAGTGGGTAATATGTAAAAACATGTATCACTTTTATTTGTTAAGTAAAAAAAAACAGACACATTCGACTTATAATGTTTGAAACGTGTACTATTTATATGTTGCCGTTAAATTCTACATTTGTGTACAAAATAATAACAAATGTGACCGATTTTACTCTGTCTGGCTAAAATAAAAAATTGAATCGAGTAAATTTTAAAATATGATAATAAATATACTTTTAAAAGCAAAGTGATATTATATAATTTTAATAACTACATAACCCTACTTTAAAAAGCTGGCTTTTTCTATGATATATAAGTTGAACACAAATCGCACATGTTTGATACTTCGTCGTTTAATATGGTTATTCAAGTTTTTAAACTGGTAATATCGTTAATTTTAATTATTTTTTTTATAAATACCCAACCGGTGAACAACAAAATCAAATATTTATTCTTATTAAGATCAGAGGCGACCAGTAATCGTCACAGCATGATATTTATGATCGAATTGTTTACGACTCTAACAAGATTGGCATCAAATATATGGATAATCTAATGTATTTCAAGGCACCAGTTACTGGTTTATTTAATGGCTATTTAATCAGTTTTTTAACATAAAAAGACATTTTTGTTTTATAGTGCTGATTTTTGCCCTGTGGCACTTGACTTACCCCCTGAGGTCAGTTCCTCACTCTCCCATAGGAGATGCCTCAGAGAAAGATTGTTGGGCAGTAGAACAAATATCAAACTATTCCAAACTATTTGTTAACACTTCATCAAATTTATCAATTCCTGTTATCTTGTTTATGGAAAATCAAACTTCCGGAAATGAAAGTAGCGATGACTTAATCTATACACTTATCTCTATTTCTAGCCTTATTTTCAGCTATCCTGTCTGCTGAGTAAATTACTTTGCGTAAACATTCGTGTCTTATTGTCCTGGTTTTAAATCAAGCTCCCTATTCCTAGTTCTACTATTTGTGTTACTAAAATGTTTATTTCACATATATTTTTTTCAAGGGAAACAATTGAGATTGCTTTGTAAATGTTTTTTGTTGATACTTTGAATATTTGTATGAGACATTTTAATTTACTTTTTTTCTTTGAAATCTATTAAATAAATTTGTAGATGCAAGACGTGTGAAAATATTCACAAAATTATTTCTATCATATATTATTTTAAATCTTTAGATTTTTATAAAACAAACTGTAGTTTTATATTTTTAACAGAAATATATATAACATTAAATATGCTTAACCAGTGTTTTGTATACGTATAGCTGATATTACAAATGGATTATTATGTCTTATTGTAAGATGTAGTCCACTTGAATTCGATCCTTATTGTAAGGATTTAATGCAAATGCTATACTACTCCCCATTGCAGTGGCTCCCAACCTGTGGGTCGCCAAAGACCTCTGGAAAACACACATCCCGATGATGATGGTCCCAGAAACCGATTGATTTGGTCCAGTGGAAAAATGAGACATGTTCCAAATTATCATTTGTTTGTTATCCCATTTAAATCATTTCCCCCATTATAAAGCTGGAACTTATAGTGAAAATGACAGCACAAATCAGCTGATTAACGGGTCACCGCGGTCTATAAATAATGCACTTTGGAAGAATCAGACAAGTCCAGTGAACATGTAGAAGAAAAAAAAAGTGAGCCCCTTTAGTATCACGTAATGTGCTTGAACAATGGCAAGTAAGGAAGTAAGGGCTTGAATTGAAAATTAAAAGAACAATATAAATATTGGTTTAGGAGTCTTTCTAGTCACAATACATTGGGTAAAGAAAGCTACTGTTCAAGTTTTATGTGATTAGAATAAGGGTCATGATAGAAAAGTTAAGGATGAAGTTTAATCAGTTTAAGTAGCCTTCACCTCCTGCAGTCAATTACTATGGTGCCTGTATGAGTGTGTGCTCAGCATGCTGTCTTATGTCTATGATGTTATGTCTCTGTTACAAATAGCCTCTGATGAATTATGTTACGTCTCTGTTAAAAATAACCTCTGATTAATGATATTACGACTCTGTTACAAATTGCCTCTGATGAATGATGTTACGTCTCTGTTACAAATAGCCTCTAATGAATGATGTTACGTCTCTGTTACAAATAGCCTCTGATGAATGATGTTAAGTCTCTGATACAAATAGCCTATGATGAATGACGTTACGACTCTGTTACAAATAGCCTCTGATGAATGATGTTACATCTCTGTTTCAAATAGCCTCTGATGAATGATGTTACGTCTCTGTTACAAAATAGCCTCTGATAAATGATGTTACGTCTGTGTTACAAATAGCCTCTGATGAATGATGTTAAGTCTATGTTACAAATAGCCTCTGATGAATGATGTTACGACTCTGTTACAAATAGCCTCTGATGAATGATGTTACGTATCTGTTACAAATATACAGTTACCAGTGTCTATTACAGCACACAGATCCCTGATTGGATTACTACCCTCGTAGCTCCACGTTAGGTGATCTCCTATGACTTCTACCTTGTTAAACATACGCCCCCTCGACAAGCTCACCACCTCTACCTCGTGATCTCCGTAGCTTGTCCACTTCTTTATATTATCAACATCTCCCTCTTGCACAAAATCTACATATGCTTCCTGTATAAAATCAGGAAATGCCTCTGAACCAAGATCTCCCTGATGTATACAATTAAAAAATCCCTCCTGTACCAAGTCAATATCTTCTTGGTTTACAAAATCAATAAATCCCTCCTGTACTAAACCAACATCCTCTTTCCATACATAATCAACATCTGCTTCCTGTACTTAGCCAGTTTTAATTACAGTCTCTATTTCAATTGAAACCTCCTCAAGAATACACTGTGCTTTGCCTACATTCAGTACCACTGCGTCTATTTTCTCACACGCAGCACCAAGTTTCTCAACATCCTTGCTAGCAAAATTTCTATCTGACTCCTGACAATCAGCTACATTTAAAACATCCTTGGCCTCCTTAATGTCAACCCTATGGTCATTTAAATTTACCTCATTAATAGCCCCCATAAACAAATCGTCCTCCTTGTCCTCAGCCACATCAGCACCACATTCCTCAGGATACCCAAATTCCTCCACAACTTCGTTAATATGTTCCTTAAACTCTTTGACAAAAGTGATTTTACAATTTTTTTAACTTTCACCCACTGCCTCCCGTTTTCCTCAGCCACACGAATCTCATCTCTCTTTCTCTCCTTTTTCCATTCCTCAACCTCAGTCACTTGTTTCTTACTTAATTCCTCTCTCCACATATTAGGTTTTTCCTGTAACTTTAACTCTGCCTCTGCTAGCTCCTGGGCCAGCTGTTCTAGCCTAACCTGTCTATCTCGTTCTTCCCGTTCTAGCCTAACCTGTCTTTCTCGTTCTTCCCGTTCTAGCCTAACATGTCTTTCTCGTTCTTCCCGTTCTAGCCTAACATGTCTTTCTCGTTCTTCGCGTTCTAGCCTAGCCTGTCTTTCTCGTTCTTCCCGTTCTAGCCTAGCCTGTCTTTCTCGTTCTTCCCGTTCTAGCCTAGCCTGTCTATCTCGTTCTTCCCGTTCTAGCCTATCTTGTCTATCTCGTTATTTATCCCTCTCCTCCCGATCTAGCCTATCTTTTTCTATCAGTGTCCTTTCCACCCACCTATAAGAGACTCGTCTTTATAATCCATGTCCTCTCCAATCTCTCGTAATTCCAAGATAAAGATTTCATCTATACTCGTTTCCGTTGTTTATAGTCATAAATTTAACAATCGGGACAAGGTCCAATACAACAGACTAAAATAATAAATTTCAATATGTTATATAAAACAAAAAGAATGTATATATATATATATATATATATATACATATATATATGAATAAAATCTTACCTAACTATAAAGGAAATACAAATAAAATAAGTAACTTAAGTCTTTATCTTGACAATCATGGATCTCTTGAGCACAATTGTCACTGAACGGACATGAGTACAAAGTCAAATCGAGGTACAGCACAGCAGGAAACAGTAACGTCAGGATGCAGTCACAAAGTGATACGGGCCCAGCAGGGTATGGGCTAGGCAGCGGTTTACCGTCGAGCTTGGGAACAGCACATCAACATGCGGTGATCTCAGGATGCAGGCCCAGGCAGGCAGCGGTTTATCGTTAAACTGTGATACAGCACAGCAGGATGCAGGCCCAGTGAGATACGAGCCCAGCAGGATACAGGCCCGGCAGCGGCGTACTGTCAATCCGGGAAACAGCACAGCAGCATGCGGTGGTCACAGGATACAGGCCTAATGGGATACTGGCCAACAGGATACAGGTCCGGCAGCGGCGTACTGTCAAACCGGGAAACAGCACAGCAGCATTCGGTGGTCACAGGATACAGGCCTAGTGGGATACTGGCCAAACAGGATACAGGCCCGGCAGCGGCGTACTGTCAAACCGGGAAACAGCACAGCAGCATGGGTGGTCGCAGGATACAGGCCCAGAGGGATTCGGGCCAAATAGGATACAGCAGCACTTATATACATCAGTATGCGGGCACGGCAGGATATAGCGCCCAATCCCGGACGAGCCCTCAAGTGTTACGAACCGCGTCTTACTTACAGGGTTCGTTGGCTTCGTTGTCCAGGGGGTTTAAATAACATATACTTCATTAACCATTTTTGTCATTTTAAATATCTTTATTACATAAATAAGTTACAGCTTCAACTGCCATTTCTCACCACAACCCTAACACACTAACTAACTCTACATCATATCCACTTTCGCGCAATACGTCACAAGATACTATTACAATAGATAAAACAACTCACATAATCTCAAAACAACACGCTATCACTCCATGCATTCAAGTTCTTAACAAATATGTTCTCTATGTCCGTGTGTTTAAGCACGTCTGCACCGCAGGCGGCGACACACAGCCAGATGGGAAAGGCAACCCATCATGGCAATGTTAGGTTGTTATTACCTCCCACCCATGTGTATTTTAACAAGATGATAATATGTATATTATGTACCTATAAAATTAATGGTTGTTACTGATTCATTGTCTCATACATTATTTAAAACGCGTACCAAGTCCAACATTTTCGCTACGCCACACATGCTTACGCTGACAATGACAAAAACTTATAAATTAATATATCAACACAATGGATGTATCTGTACAATCTACGACACCTCAAATACCTCCATCTAAATTCGTTACTATTGGAATTGGACTTGTCAAATATTGAATATCTCATAGACACGTCATATCTATATATCTTCCAGTCACTGCTAGACATGATTTGATCTTGAGGATTGAGCAGAACCTTTCAAATGACTTTTAAACAATAGGATTTCTCGCTGAAATTTTTACTCTGACGTTATCAAGAATGTGTTTAGAATATGTTCAACACCATTAGATGTAAATTTGTTGTCATAAAGTTTAAAAAAAGTATTGTTAATAAGACATTTTAGTTTATGTCACTGAAATTATATTACATTAAAATGAAGTGGTAGTAAAATATAATAATAATGACCCAAACAACTGTGATTTAATGAATGTGTTATATTATATTGATTGAGTTAGGAATGAGAAGTGTTTTAGTGAATGTGTTATAAAAAAAAATGATTGAGTCAAGAAGTAGAAGCGATTTAATCGATTTGGTACACTTTATTGCTCAATCAAAGAATTACAAGTGATGAGGGAATTTTTATTTGTACTTCTCTGGGGTGGGCTCATCTCTAAAAAACATTATTTCCATCCATTAAATACCACAAAACCCCATGTTGGTGTCTCCGTTAGTATTGTGCATGGGGTTATCTGTCTCCACTAGTATGGTGCATGGAGTTATCTGTCTCCGTTAGTATGGTGCATGGGGTTATCTGTCTCCACTAGTATGGTGCATGGAGTTATCTGTCTCCGTTAGTATGGTGCATGGAGTTATCTGTCTCCACTAGTATGGTGCATGGAGTTATATGTCTCCGTTAGTATGGTGCATGGGGTTATATGTCTCCACTAGTATGGTCCATGGAGCTATCTGTCTCCGTTAGTATAGTGCATGGGGTTATCTGTCCCTGTTAGTACAGTGCATGGGGTTATCTGTCCCCGTTAGTATAGTGCATGGAGTTGTCTGTCTCCGCTAGTATAGTGCATGGGGTTTTCGGTCCCTGTTAGTTTGGTGCATGGGGATATTGTCCCCGTTATCCTTCATACAATTTGATATTTCCTAATTACATTATTTACAAAAATACATGATCATATAAAATATTTAAAACAAGTATATGTTATATTTTTTTTTTAAATATAGTCTTATAAATATATATAACTATAATATAGCATTTATTTCCCTTGCAAACATAATGATGACATAATTATCTTTTATATTGAAACATTTTAAAATACAAAAAATAACATTTTAAAAAGTAAACAATATTATTTTCTATAATATGGAGACGTGAAATAGAAATGTTTTTTAGACATATGAGCGTAATAACTATACTATTTTAGAAAATGATTATTGTATGCTTTTTAGCACATTTTTGGAAAAGTGTTTTTAAAAAAAAAATATTAAAATTGTGTTGATCCAATTAAAAGAAATATCGTATAATGAATCATGTAGCCAGTGATTTGATTTAGAAAATATTGGACACACTTTCTGTTAGCTAGACTCTAAATGAATTAAATAAGTAATAGTCAAACTCAAAGCTTAACTGTAATAATCAAGTAACAACTGTCGCTGCAATCGTTGTAGTTTAGTAGAAATATTAGTCTCAACTTAGTGGATTTGTTACTAACCCAGAATAAAAATACTTGACATTTTGTTCCTAAAGTATTTTTGAAATCTTGGCCATTCCTACCACCTGTAACAAGTTTAAAATATCAACCAAATGAAAATTGCGCATCATGAAGAAGAAGAAATAAAACCCATCTTATTTAAGAAACTAAATATGTACGTTAATGGCAAATATTGAGTACATGTTTTCAGCACTAACAAAAATTATTAGAATTAAAACTTTTAAAAATCGATTTCAAATGTTAACTTCAAAAGATGAGGAACAGTTTAATCATATAGCCAAAATATGTATTGTTTTCATAGAATCCGGCTAAGATATTTAACCTATACATATTAGTCTATCGAATTCTGCTAAAACAATTTTTTCAAACCCTTTAATTATAGCATCAGACAGAGAAGTAATCCCATTTTTAAATGTGTACGGAAAATGCTATGGGGATAAGAAATATATATTTCACCACACTCTGGTTATATTTCTATCAAACTGTGCATACGTTCTCAGTCTTTTATACAATCAGCTTTAAACCAGACTATGTGACGTGCCCATCAAAATGTTTGCTATGTTCTAGTCTTCTCTACTGTCACTGAACGGTTGTTACGGAGGAGGGCTCCGGTCCTGACTTAACACAGACTATGTTGACTTAGCAGTGGTCAGTACAGGACCGCTCCTCTCTGTGATTTATATTTTGGGTTTCTAGGCGTTGAGACAAACAAAAGCACAACGTAGACTTGGACGAAATGCAACAACTCAAACTCCAGGTGTCCAACGATAATGAAAGTATGTTTATTTCTAAGATATACGTTTCTTCTATCATCTGTCGTCTTCTGGTCTCTAGCAAGTATTTCTTAACAACTTCTCAGTTCTATCGTATCTCTTTACTCTCTCTCTCTTCCTCAACTACGTCGTACCTCTGTTCCCTCTTCCTCCAATCACTTAACTCAGTGAAAGCTCTATCTTATATGTTATTCTCTACCCCCATAGGTGGTCAAGGAATGCTATCTATTAATACACCCCTGCCCCCTAATTTCCGGTCAATTAGACCTTCCCATTGTTAACCCAAAAACTATCACGCGAAGTCTGAAAAAACCCGAACATACTATTATCCAAAGAAACAATCCCCACTATATCAAGAGGTGAGAGTCTATTAACCTTAACTTAACCCCATTAACAGCAGTTTCCTTCCATCCTATAAGTTACCTTAACCACAATGGATCTCTGTCCTATATCCCGACCCAGTCTTTTATGACATATGCTCCGCCCCCCCCCCCTTTTTCAAGAAATTGTTCTAAATATTGACAAATTTCAAAAACTCCACAAATGACCAACCTACAACTCTACACATCACACCATCCCATGCGTCAAGCCCTTACTCTGTGCGTCGTTGAGTCTATTGTCATCTATCCTCATCTTCAGTTTTTCAAACAAAATTTAAAAAAAGCAACACACAACATCATGCATATGTCAATAGTAATTAACGAAATCAATAATTGACCATAACAACATGAACATTGTAACTTAAAAGACTAAACAAAATAAGTATCCAAACATTTTGATCTCTCATTAAACTATCTCAATCTCAGAACAAAGTGTGTCTATATCAATCTCAGAACAAAGTGTGTCTAACACGATAACTTATACTACTATCATACTAGCAATTAGACTTATACCTTAGTCTTAATCTCCTTCTCTGATCCCATGACCCACTGATCAGGTTGAATGATACCAACTTCTAACTCACATATATAGTGCAAACCATAGCTGCCCTATCCATGCTACCCCACACATTACCCAGTGTGGGAAATAGCTGATCCAACCGTGCTACCCTACGTATTATGTAGTGAAGGCCTATCATTCACCTAATGCTATCCAACACCTAACTCTTCATCTAGTGCTATCTCACACTTCCCTAGTGTAGACCGCTAACTATTTAATGCTGCCTCACCATCACTAAGTGTAGACCAGCTATCCCTCTAATGCTGTCTCACAATCTCTAAGTGTAGACCAGCTATCCCTCTAATGCTGCCTCACCATCACTAAGTGTAGAACAGCCATACAACTATTACTATCAAATTATCAAACCCAACAACACAAATAACACATTATCTTTGACACTCTACAGTCTACACATCGTCTACACCGCAAACCATCATGTGCCCTGCACGGTCTGTTATAGACGAGTACCCGTAATGTCCATAATAAACATCTCTGCCGTTATGACATCACTAACCAACACAACTAGATCTAAACTCTAATCCACACACACTGCCATTATCAAGGCCCAGTGTGCCCTGTCCTTAAGACATGACCTCTTACTGCCCACCTGGCTTCTTAACAATAGTATAGCCCAGGGGCAGCTACTCGCTCATATAATTCATCAAACATAATGTTTAACCAGACCACAACTGTTAAAACACATGATTACACTCATCACTAGCATTACTTTAACTACACAAGTTTAAAAAAAAATGCACGTGTGAAACTCAAATAAAGATAACACAGCTAAATTAACTAAATTTACTAGTGTCTTAAAAACAAGTCTAACGTCTCTTTGAGAAAGCCTCCTTGATGACGATATGGAGATTATCCTCACACTGAACTAAACACTTTTTAACTGTTTATCTGTACCACCTTCAGATATGCACCGCTCACATCCTAACAGTATGAGTGCTAAAGAACTTTCCCCACTATTACATCATAGACTATGTCGGGAATGCACACTACTTTAATATTTCCTGAAATATATGGGGTGCTGATCATGACTATAGCCTTCTCTCCTTTTAGCCTTGCATCATTCAATAGAACAACAGTACATCTCTCTCCTGTCAACTTGCTGTCATCAACTAAGTCTTTCCTAACCACTATATCACTACACAGATAATGTCTAAACACTTTAACCTTTTGGTCTTCAACTAACCCATAGACACTTTCCTTCACTCCGACACCAATAGAAATTCCTCCTATTAGAATTTCATCTTCACTATCGTTTCCTTTTTCTTCTTCGTACTTAATTACACGTGTGCTATTGTTATCCTTCTTTACTAAAGACGTCTCTCTCTTCTCTATACATTTCTTTTCCTTTTCTAATCTAAAACACGTGGATACCGTTTTCACATCTCTGCAACTCGAATTTGTATCTTCCTCCGTGTCACGGACGGCTGGGCAATTTCTCACGACATGCCCCTTTTGGTGATACTTGTAGCAACGCCCCTGAAATTGACACCTCGCGGCGGTGTGGCCTGGTCGTAAACAGCTGAAACAGACCCGTGGCCGTTCGCAGGCTCTGGCTAGGTGTCCACTTCCATAACAACGAAAACACCGGCGCTCGTTGTAGCAATCTCGAGCCAGATGACCAGTTGTAACACCGCTGTGCGTTAGTGACCTAGCAATGTGACCTGCATGATGGCACCTGTAGCAAAGTGGTGCGTCACACTGCTTCACTTGGTGGTAAACTGCTGGTCTCCAGAAATCCGACTGTCTGCACAACACTGACGTCATGTTTCCCTTCACACCTGTTGAATCCTAGGGACGTCTGTTCTCTATCTCTATTACATCAGCTTTGTCTATCTCCTGTTGTCTAGACCCCGGAACGAGCCCCCAGATGTCACAGAACGGTTGTTACGGAGGAAGGCTCCGATCCTATCTTACCACGAACTGTGTTGACTAAGTAGTGGTCAGTACAGGACCGCTCCTCTCTGTGATTTATATGGTGGGTGTCTAGGCGTTGAGACAGACAAAAGCACAACGTAGACTTGGACGAAATGCAACAACTCAAACTCCTGGTGTCCAACGATATGAAAGTGTTTATTTGTAAGATATAAGTTCTTCTAGTCATCTGTCGTCTCCTGATCACTAGCAACTATTCCCTAACAACTGCTTGATTCTTCGTAGCTCTTTTCTCTCTCTTCCTCAACTACGTCTACACCTCTGTTCCCTCTTCCTCAACTACGTCATACCTCTGTTCACTCTCCCTCAACTAACTTTAACTCCGTGAAAGCTCTATCTTATATGTGATTCACTACCCCCATAGGTGGTCCAGGAATGCTATCTATAAACACACCCATGCCCCCTAATTTCCGGTCAATTAGACCTTCCCATTGTTAACCCAAAAATTATCATGCGAAGTTTGGAAAACCCGAACATACTATTATCTAAAGAAACAATCTCCCACTATATCAAGATGTGAGAGTCTATTAACCTTAACTTAACCCCATTAACAGCAATTTCTTTCCATCCTATAAGTTACCTCAACAACAATGGAGCTCTGTCCTGTACCCCCGCCCCAGTCATTTGTGACAGTCAGTTTATTGGTGTTGTAATTTTTGGCTGTCCTTGTGAGTTCACTGGTGTTAGAAATTATGTCTGTCTTTGTGAGTTAATAGGTTTTCAGATTTATGGATGAACTTGTGAGTTCAAGTGTGTAAAAATAACAATAGAAACAGATTTAAAATACAAAATATAATTTAAAAAATATAATGAAAGATGAATACATTTATTTAAAAACCTTTATATTTACAACAGATTTATATAGGATGTTGAAGATGTATAGCTATAGATAATTATGGTACACACTATTTAACTGTAATTTACACTAACGATTATGTAAATATCATTATTAAGTAATTGATGTAAAAAATAATAATTTACATTAAATTTTAATATTTTTAATAGTAAAATTTTTTTAATTCTTTTTTAAATAATTAAATATATGTATTTTAAAAAATAATAATAATTTACAAAGACAGCTGGAGCTGCCTTAATTCCATTTTAAAATATTAATTAAATTATCATTTACTTTACTGTTAAGGATTTATGAGGTTTTTTTTTTAAGCATAAAAGTTATTTTCTTTTCAAGGGAAACAATTGCTTTCAATATTTTTTTAAATATTACATAAAAGTATGTGTCATGCTAGAGTTGTTCATTTTGTTTCCGTAACAGTAGTGTATGTTGTAAAAAAAAATTTAAAAGTAATAATATTTCTGACCTCTATATAATTGTTTTTGTACTTTAATTGTACAACATAAGTATTTTTTTACAAAACTGATATGTTTTAAATTTAAGGCAAGTATATAGATAACACAATATGCCTAATCTAGGTCTTTTGATGTCTGTCAAATTTGTACAAGTGATAGCCCTTGAAATCGATCCCACCATTAGGGATTACAATGAACAACAAGGAGGCACAAAATTCTCTCCCACTCACATGCTCCCCCTCATCCTAACTACCGAGAACCTGACATGTGTTATATTGCAGTTCAAAGAGAGAATATGCGTTCATGTTTTATTTAGGGTTTTAAAATATGTATAAAGACAATATGTTATGTCTGGTGCGTACCCTATAAATAAGAAGGACCTTCGACGCGTGAGCAGGCCACATAGAGCAATACATATTAGAAGCGTGGATGTTCATAATTTAACCCACTCACTTTTGCTATTGATCCACACATGCATTAGATATGTTAGTAATTATATAACTCATAAACAGTAAAAATATTAACGGCCCTTCCCCCAAAATGAATATAATAAATGGTTGTAATGAATCAGAAAAATGCGGGGGCTTCTGGACAAGAAATAAACAAAATTTTATTGCAACTGCATGAATGATATAGAAGCTCATAAGGGAAATACATACATGCAGACATTCTTTGTTATATAAATATATTTAGAGAGCAACACATTTTCGTTACTAGTTGTCGAGAAGCGATTCTTCTGTATAGCCAAGTCTTTCACTTCATTCCGTTCAGCAGTACATCATACAGCAACAGTCACCAATGCAACAAAAAGCAACCGGTTTGTTGTAAACGAAAGTTTATTTATCACTACTCGATGAACAAGACTTGATGTATAATTTCAGAATTTGATAATAAATCACTCCAACCAAATATTAATCAATATACCAATCCAAACACTTCTGTCAGTATATCCCCCATCAATTCTCTCAGTACAACACTTAGCAGTATCCAATTCACAGCAGTCAATGTAGCACATCCGCCATCACACTTCTCTAACCACAAGGAAAACTAACGCGTCACTTCCCACTACACAATTACGTTACAACACTCTCACACAAACGATACGGCTGCACATAAAATCTCTAACTAACATCTTTTCCCTATCAAACATGACAACAACGCTCTACACATAACAACAGTGATTCTCATACCCTCGACAGTGACTATATAAATATAATTTCAAACAAAGCTACTGAATGGACGGATCAATCGCTACGATTGTGTTGACTAAATATTAAAAAAAAAAAATAATGTTTCTCAAGTGCATAGTTGTATGATGACAGCTCACACTTCGAAAAACCGTTGTATTTATTTGTGTTCGCACCAGGCGGAAAAAAAATGTTATATTAAAAAAAATACTTTAAAAAACCTAATTAAAACACAAAAACACTTTTCTTCTTGTCTGGCATTGCAACAGATGCCATGATCTCACTAGTGTTTCAATAATGAGTTCAATAACGCGCAAAATATAATTCCCGATCAATACGCTAAAATATTTTTTTTTAAATAAATCGCAACTGCATTTGGAGCGTACAATTTTTGTTTTCGGAAAATGAAATCGTCTTAACATAAGTATGAAGTAAAATTAAATTGGTTGAAAAGTGGTTGGGACATTTGTCCTGTCTGCTGAGGAAGGCCCTTAGCTGAAAATTGGTTGGGACATTTGTCCTGTCTGCTGAGGAAGGCCCTTAGCTGAAAAGTTCGCGTCGTATTGTCCTGGTTCTTGCTTAAGGCTTCCACGCAACTTGTTCTACTAATTTTTTTTTTCTAAAGGTTTATGGCAAACACATGTTTTTCAAGGGAAACAATCGAGTTCGCTTTATATATTTCTTCTTATCAACATATTTTAGGATTTCTTTTAGAATACTTATTTGCTATGTAAATATTTTTATTAATTATTTTTATACTAAAAATACAAACAACTCTAATAATAGTTAACGACAAAATTTTATTTTAACCTTTTAAAACTTACTCTAAAAACTTACAATTTATAATTTTAAACGAAGTATATATTTTTTATTTTATATGCCAACCCTATGGAATTTTGAATTATAAAATGGATCTGAAGCTGTAGTTCTTCTGAATTCGATCTCTTCTTCAAGGGACAAACTACAAAAGACATATATTACGTTTTAATGGATCACATTATAAAATAGATACTGCATCATTTAATTTTGCAACACTATAGTGTGCCTAAAACCAACGCCTCTATCAGAAATTCTTACCTGAAAAACTGGTGGGTGGACCTAAGCATTTGGAAGAGGGGGAATCGGCAAGATATGCAGCTAAAGGATGCCGCATTGGACATAAGTCCTTGAGCACCAGACTAATGTGGGCTTTGATGGTATTTTATTTTAGAAAATTTGAGGTTCAGAATTGGGGGTGGGAATGGGCGTAGACATGAATTTTGCACCCTGACGCTTTTAACCAATAATTCTTTTTAGAAAAAGTTCACTGTGAGAGTTCAGAACGTGGAGGGGTGGAGCTAGGGTCAAGCTGTGAACAGAGACACAACATTAATCTCAACTGGCGTTAAAGTGCCGTAAGTCAGGATAAGTCTGTGTTCCAAATTGACCAGGCTGGCGGTGATAGTGCTAGCACATTTTTCTCCCCCTTTTTTCGCCGCTGCATATTTAAACTCTTACTCACTTTCCTTCTGCCACACTTCTATTGCTGCCCACAGATACAACTTACTAGCTAAGTCCTATTGCTTATTTTTATTTTTATACCGTTTTTCTTTTGTTTTGTTCTCTGACGAAGGCTTTCTGCCGACACGTTCACTGTTTTGTTGCGTTTTTTTTTTTTTTTTTTAGGTTTAACCCTACTCTTTTTTTCTCATTTTTTTTTTTTGCTGATGAAGGCTTTCTGCCGACACGTTCGCTGTTTTGTTGCGTTTATTTTTTCAGGTTTAACCCTACTCTGTTTTACTCATTTTATTTTGTACTAACCTGATTGCAGTCTCTACCCTTATTACCTCTGACACTGAGTAATCATTTAGTCCAATCATATAATCAACAACGTTCTGTGACATTAATTAGCGCTAGGGAGCGATGAGTAGAAACTGAGGATGCCTAAACATGTCGGGTAAATTCAAAATGCAGGAATGCAAATTGGCGTTAGTTGAATTCCCATTTTTAATGCATTTATGAAATGAGATTTCAGTTTTTCCAGTGTGAAAGTCTAAAATAAGCCATATTTAGAAACATCTATTACTTACGCCAGCCAAACATGAACTAAATACATTTCATTTGTGGTATCCTTAAGGATAGCTGTTTTCCTTATCTGTTCTGGCCCTGAAATATTTATAGTCCACATACAATTTGTGATAATTGAAAAAGTCAAGAAGACATTAAAGTATATACCTGAATTTAGATTTGCAAAACTGTGCACATAATAATGGAGGTACATGAAAGATGCAAGTAAAAATAACTTAGGCATGCAACCCATACATCAGCAGAGGCCATGTGATATTTTAAATTTATAAGCCTCGAATTACTTATTGTGGTGGTGGGGAGGGTGGGGGGAAACAAAGAGAAAAATGTGCAGGGGGCCTTGAAATGGCAAGCGGTTTTGACTTGTCTTTGTTACATACATATTTTGTATTACTCTTTTACAATTATTATTTTTACTTTTTTTTTATTAAAATTATTGTTGGGGCTCAAAAAATAATAAAAAATATTGTATTTTATTGTTTCTACAAACGTTTCCATTACAAAAAAACTGACATCAATTTAAACTCTGAAAGCAAATAACAAAATAAACGACAATTTGCATAACAAATTTATCTTAATAACTTTTTTAAATTTTAAATTAACCTTTGTTAAAAAGTCTTTTAAGTTTTATGAGTTTTAAAACCGGATCATTTTTATTAATAAAATTTAATGACATTGTTGAAGAATAAATCAGATGTTTACAAAAAAATCATGCAAATCGTAGAAACATAAATTTTAAATTTCCCAATATTATTCAGTTGATTAAAATATCTATATGAACTTTTTCAAATGACCATGATCACTTTAATCATCAGAGTTTGTGCTAGTTCTGTCTGTAAGATCACAGATGGCTCATGAAGCCGATTGTGGAACTGAATAAGCTTAGGGAGAACAGCCGCCTTATATTCGTTCAGTTTATTTTGAATGCTGATACCACTCTTGGTCCATACGTTTTTAGTCAATATTTCACAGGTTGTACTGGCTCTCACACTACGGAGGTTAACCTTGTCATCGGTGGTTGCGCTTTAGAAAAGTGTGCTGGCAAGATAAGAAAAGCTAGTCACACCTTAAGTCTTTTACCATATACTTGGATGTAGGACTCAACATAAGGGTTTCAAGAAGCTAGTGGTATATGACCTCATTTTTTTTTTGGTTAATAGTAAGTCCGAAGTTTGTGCAGGCATTAGAAAAGCTTGTAAAACAGCGTTCCATATTCAATTCTGATACAGCGTTTAGGGCACAGGCTTCTGCATACAGGAGTTCCCTGATGGTGTCTGTCAGGACCTTTGTTTTGGCATGTAGCCTCTTGGGGTTGAATAGATTACCGTCAGTTCGGTATCTAAGGCCTATTCCAGAGTCACCCTGAATAAATCGGTCAGCATTTCGGTAAACATGAGGCTGAAAAGTGTTTGGGCAAGTACACAGCCTTGTTTCACGCCGTTTGTTACAGGGAATGGTTTTTACGTCTCTCTATTATCCCTAACTATAACCTGCATAATTTTATGAAATAGTCGTACCATTGACACGAACTTTCTGGGGCATCCATTTTAGGCTATGACCTTCAAAAGTCCATATATACTGACAATGTCGAAAGCTTTGGTCATGTCCACAAAGGTAGAGAAGAGGTCAACTTTTTGTTCCCTGCTCTGTTCCTGTTCCTGTCTGGCCGCCAACACCACATCGATGGTTCCTCGTTCCTTACGGAAGCCACGATCACTAGTTTTGACTAGTACAGCTAATAGAAATATCATGATAATCAAAATGAAAGTTCACAAAAACTGTCTGGTGGGAGTTATCTTTTGTTAGTTCTCTATTGGATTCTCATCTGAAAAAAGAAAAATAAAATATAAAAAAACTCATTGTTTTATTTTATAATATAGTTTTCTAAAACAGAAGTTTGACGCAAAATTAGTTGGTGTAAACTCAAAAATGAATTCGACCAAGTTTTCGTTTGATTAAATTTCTGTCGATCAATTTTCCGTCAACTAAATGTCACTCAATAAAATGTCCTTTGAATCTTTTTTTTCTAAAAAAAACCCCCAAAAAATACCGATACAATGGAACAACAAAATTAAGATTTCTGCCCCTCATCACAAGCGTCACATTTTCGGCACAGTTAGATATTTATGATTGAATAACAAAAGCCTCTCAAAATTTAAAACATTAATTCACGGATACTCTTAATATAACGTGTTTATTTAATGGATATGTAATCGTATTTTTTTTAAAAATTAAATATATTTTCATTTTTCTAAAAACTTATTTTTTTCCAAAGGGGCACTTAACTTGTCCCGGGCGACAATCCCATACTCTTTTTGAGATGCGGAATGAAACATTGGGGCATAGTATAATCTATAACATGCTGTTATAAATTCGTATTTGACATTAAAATTTTATTATTTCGTTCACTTTCTGTAATCTTAGTTTTGGAAAATCCAACTTCCGAAATTAACAATGACGATCACTTAAGTTATTAACTTGTCTCTATTTCTTGTCCTATTTTCACCTGTCCTGTCTGCTTTTGAAGGATCTTAGCCTAAAAGTTCTTGTCTTGTTGTCATGGTTCTTAATTCATACTGTCGTATGCCCTGTTATAATATTTTCTTTTTATTTTAATTTATGTATATTACAACAAAAAAATGTCATTAAAGAGAAACAATCGATATTCCTTCTACATTTTTTTATCGATATCTTTGAAATTTTAATTGAGAATTTTTTTATTGTTTTAGTTATGCAAAAGAATTCTACAGTCTATTCGAACAATAATTATTCAATTGTTTCAAATTGTATTTTACATTTATTTTTATCTTTTGAAGTATTAAAAAAACTTTACATTTATATTTTTAACAGAAATATATTTCTAACATTAAACATTTCTAACCAACGACACACAATAATTAAATATCCTATTGTTACAAGTGGATTATTAAATATTATTTTAATATGCAATCCTCTTGAATTCGATCCTTACGTTCAATGATATAATACAAATGAAATTTAATTTCTTACGGTGTTGCACTTTAATTTATGTCAAAAATATTGCATCTATAAATCACCGAAACACAATAAAAGACGAATGTACAGTGTTTCTTTCAGACATCTTTTGATGTGGTTTGGGACATCTCAGATTTTACTTAATTTGGTGGGGGGGGGGCACAGCCAGTAGCTAAGGTGTAGCAGAGCTGACATACATCCGAGGGGCGCCTGACCTGCGTATGGAGGTACACGATAAGTTTAATATTATTTTACTATATGTAGTCCGCTAAACATTAGCGACAGCAATTCGTGAACTTCCCATCTAGTTAAGTTACTTGACAAAATATGAACTCAAGTAACGCACATTTAAAAGAATCCCAATATTTGATACACCATTTCCCCCATGATACGTCACTGCACACTTTTTATATCACGCCCATGAACAATATTAATGTTCTCATGTCCCAACCCCTTTTAAACTGTATATTTTTTACATAATACTTAAATTGAGACGATTTAATTTCCGAAAAGAACATATTATTGCGTTATCAACAAAGAAAAAATATCATTTAGCGTAGTTATCGAGAATTATATTTTGCTCGCTTGTGAACTTATTATTTAACCAGGCTCTGGCGTTCTATATGTAGCCTGCTTGGTGGTGGTGTTTGACCGTAGCTGGCCAATTATATATAATTGTTCAAAGATGGTTGAAAATAATGGGTGTCAGGGTTGGGGTGGGGCGAATTGTATCTCTTGACTCTATACAACACACTTTTTTATGCCACCTTTGACAGCACTAATAGAACTTAAACCACAAGGCAGTGTATCTATCGATATCCAGATTAGTGACACACTTCATCAAAAAGTACAGCGGTAATGGAGGTACGGATAAATCTTGATCGGTGGAGGAGTCTGTAGGAGCCAGCAACCTAGAACATTATTGATTGCATCCAAATAACAAGATTTATTTTTGGTCACGCTTGATTTCAATATTTGTTTTGAACTTTTTGAACAAGGAAAGACATGTTTTAAGGTTGTGTGTGAGACATTAAGGCGCCCAGTGGTATAAATAAACTGAATTCACACCATTTATGGCGTGCCCCATGGTAATCATTTTGCACAATTTTAAAATCAACCCAATTCTATAACACTGATCAGCGTGATTCAAGTGGTGCGGACATTTAGGGCGCTTAAGACAATCTATCAAAATATTAAATATTAAACTATATCCACAGAATTCATTTAAATTAACAAAAAGGAAAAACGATTTTTTTTTCTAAAACTAGGGCCAAAGAAACGAACGGACATACAAATCGAAATTCTAGTTCCCAAAATAAGATATTTAAAAAAAATTGAAAGCATTTGGGAAGTTAATGAAACATAAGTGTAGGCACAGGATGTAAGAAAAACAACAAATACGTCATTCATGAAACTTGGATACAAAATGTAGGACATTTTAAGAAAACACAAACAATTGTAATTTTATAATAGATGATGAAACGTGCGGTATTTGTGAGCGTTATTTTAATGTCTAAAATAGAAATAAGAGATAAAGCGATCTTACAATTTAAAATTAAAATATGTCCCTACTTTAAAATTCATCCTTTTACGATACACTATAATTTGAAAACATTTGGCTTATTTTGGATATTTGACTAACTATTATTATAATTGAAGACCACTCTAGATCTCTAATTTTATTGTAATACAGTGTCATTCAAGTGTATGAACTTATGAAGTTGCCAAATTAATTAAATACACACAACGATATAATAGTAAAAGCATGAAGTAATAATGTAGTGACCAGTATGATGTTTATAACCGAATTCATAGCAAGATTATTAAGCTTTGCGATTTCTAACGATTTCATTAAATGTAATGGGTTAAATGCACCAGTTACTATTGTTAATACAAAATTAGGTATCCATATTTTTTTAACACATTTTACTCTGTGGGACACTAGACTTTCCCCAGGATGGGGTAGATAACCAACGAAGATATGGCTGAAAAATACAGTTTCTTATATGGCTTACTAGTGCGATTCCGGAATAGCAGTCCCGGCTGCATTTCTCGCAGCGTAACCTTGAATCCTGGTTAGATTTGGCCTTCCGTATTGTTGTTTTTGTTACAAAAGCTTAGTTTAGTACATCTCTTAAATATTTGACTTGATCATACACTTCTGTTTTCCATTTGGAACGTTGCTTAGTGATTATCTCCTATTTGTTGCATTCTATGTTTACATTCCGCATGTACCTTTTGCACACGTCCTTAAATGGCGGCCGTTCAATAAGTCTCGCAATTCAGAAGAAACTTTATACGGTGGGTTTTCCTCTCTTCTCATTAAATTGCTTATCTTGCTAATGCGCCTCTTGCTAGGGCGCTAATAATATGCAACACAGTTTGCATGTTCCACGACCAGATTAAATGAGTAAAATGCGACGCAAACATCTTTGATGGAAGTGGTTGAGCTTCCTCTCTAGACGTACATAATTGGTCCACACTTCACAACCATCTTTGCGTATTAAGTTTACATGCATGATAGACGCTTAGTTTAAGATTGTTCAACACACGCTTATTTAAGTTTAGCGATATTTCTTTTTGCGATAAGATCCTAAATTACATGTCCTAGTCAACAGATTGTAAACATATCATGTTTGAACCAAGGAATGTGAAATGCGTAACAACCAATATACATAGTCATAAATACATATCAGTAAGGAAGCAACAGTGTCTTTTGCATCTTGACACCTTTTATGTAGATTAATTAAAAGTCCAATCATTTTACGTGCATTAAAGAGGTGACTACGTAGCAGCTGAAAAAGTTCTTCTGTGTGATGTGTAAAGTTTGTATTATCAGCGAGAAGTAATTCCTTTTACCGTGGTCTTTGCATAATAATGGGCGACATTTAAGAGCCTACCCTCAGCAATGGTATGAATGTACAAACTTCCAAGACCGAAACATCAAAGGTAAATGTGCTAAGAATGTGTTTCTGGAAGTTAATGTTTGATTATGAGGAGTCATATAAACAAATGATACCTTGCAAGATACTGAAAAACACTTCTCTGTTTTCAAAATTGAGACTCTGTATGGCTGTGTTAGACAGTCGTTTCAGTAACGAGATCATCCATGGCAGTGTAGTAATGAGGTTAGATAATGGTGTCAGTAACGAAACCAATTATGACTGCGTTGTTGTAAAGTTAGAAGTTCTACTTACACAGCAAGAATCTGCAGACAAAAAGCTTTACTCTTATTATTCATGAAAACGTGATTAACTCAATGCCATAAGATCATTTGTGCACGAAAAGCGCTGTCACTTGGTGCTATCTGCTAGTTAGACTAAATTTTAACATCAGACAATTATGGAATTTCGTTAGAGAGAAGAGTAAAGTTTAAGAAGATAATAACAGGATAACTATTTAGTATCCCAAATGGGAGAATCAAGACTTTCTGTTCTGGTTCTGCTATCATTTGAAAGTGATACGGTGTAGGGTACTGATTGTGATCAGGTTATTGACAATGTGCAGCTGTGAACACCTGGAAAGGACAATTCTAAATAAAGTAAATTTATTTTTTAAAAATCTATTACTGAAAGTTGATACAGTTCTTAAATATATTTCCTTCATGACCTACACTTATTTGACTTTGTCATTGTTATACTGTAAACCGATTTTAATAAGAAGAACTGTATTATGTAAGTCAGGGGAGCTGAAGGGATGACACCAAAAGTTTACATCACTAGGTATCTATAACCCTGGCTACACCCCTGAAATATAGTATATTTCTCTCTTTAACTCTCACTGTTGTACACATCTAACTAGCTGGAACATCAATATGAGTAAATTATATCTCTAAATTAAATCAAATACATTGGTAGTAGCCTATCTTATGGGTAAATACATGACAATACTAACAGTTTTTAATTAACTTTCTTCGCATTTCTTAAAGATGCTATGAAGTTCTAAGGTAACTAGATAACAACTTGACTACAACATGTCTGTCTTGAAAACTCAAGCAAACATGTACTTAATGACACTACACAATATATACTAAACAATATCTAGAAGATGTGATAGTTAAGGTTAAAACAATATAATGTAGATGATAGTTTTACATATATGTTTAAGTATTAAGTGTGTTTCAAAGTAAAACAATCGAATTCGTTTTCTCAAAACTCAGTACGTAAGTTTTCAGCACTATTTGAACTAGTTCAATTTAAAACTATCAAATTCGATGTCTCACAACTCACTATGTACTTTAAAGCTCTATTGAACTAAACCAAAGTAAAACAATCGAATTTGATGCTCACAACTCACTATATAAGTTTGCAGCACAATTTGAACAAGTCTTGCAACAGAAATATTCAAAAACAATAATTTAAAAAAAATAAAAAAAATGATCCAAAACCAAAATAAATACAAAACACAATAAATCAGACTTCACACATTTGCATTGCATTATTTTTGCATAATTCAATTTTATTGTTTTTTTCTTCTTACATTAAAAAAAATAGAAAAAGGTATTCAAACAAAATTGTTAAAAGAGAAATAATTATTGATACTTTTATATATTTATATATAGAGCGAAATATATCTTTTAATTTTTAGGACACATTTTTACTTTGTTAACAAATTGTTTTGAATAATATCTAAAATAAACGATAATAAAAAAAATTCCCTAATCGGATGTTGTATTGTTTTCTTACTTTATTATGCTGTTTTTAGTAAACAATGAAATCAAGTCAATAAGACAGACTTATTTGTAATTCAAAAGCCCTACCAAAATGGTATCGTCAGCCCTGTTTGTGTTTGCATACGGGATTTCTCTCGAATTCGTTCCCTACAGGTAGGGATGCAACATATAAAATGAATTTAAGTTAACTAAGTGCCAGCAGTCAAGCAAACATTCAACACAAAAAAATACTTTAATGAGTGAGAATGTTGAACAAATTCTTTCTTGCGCGGTTGCAATTATTTTAAGCCGATAATGCCCAACTCCATCTTCTCGTTTACATCTAAGATTTAATAATAATAATATTTAGTGGTCTTTTATAGCGTGGTATCCCAACCTAGGGCTAGGCCCACTGCTCTGCACATAAAAAAATATTATCAAAAGAGACCTAATCATGACATTAAAATGAAATACAATTTTTAAATAAAGAACAGCATGGACCCAAGGACTTTTACAAGGCGAACCATGGACGGCAGTCAACAAGATCATTTATCGGTCTTCATTCTCTTCTTAGATATCTTAAGGTCCCACAAGGCGAGCCATGGACGGCAGCCAACAAGATCATTTATTGGTCTTCATTCTCTTCCTAGATATCTTAAGGTCCCACAAGGTGAACCATGGACGGCAGTCAACAAGATCATTTATCGGTCTTCATTCTCTTCTTAGATATCTTAAGGTCCCACAAGGCGAGCCATGGACGGCAGCCAACAAGATCATTTATCGGTCTTCCTACTCTTCTTAGATATCTTAAGGTCCCACAAGGCGAGCCATGGACGGCAGCCAACAAGATCATTTATTGGTCTTCATTCTCTTCTTAGATATCTTAAGGTCCCACAAGGTGAGCCATGGACGGCAGCCAAGAAGATCATTTATTGGTCTTCATTCTCTTCTTAGATATCTTAAGATCCCACAAGGTGAGCCATGGACGGCAGCCAACAAGATCATTTATCGGTCTTCATTCTCTTCTTAGATATCTTAAGGTCCCTCTAAAAATCTGAATGTTCCACAAATGTTTTGACATGGATTGATGGATGTTGGCTGAACTGGGTAAATATATCCACCATTATCCGAAATGAACTCTTAAGGGGTTATGAACTTTGTATAACATCATGCTTTGGGCCGGGTGCCCCGAATTTGTTATTTCCCCCTATGAGCTATGTCAATAAAATGACCAACAAATACTCCTAAATGAATAGATGGATCTTGATCAAACGTAATACACACACACTTTTTTATCCATATTAAAATATCCAAGGGTATTGAACTCATAATAACCATTCCTCTGGGGCCGGATGCTCCATTTAATTTGTTCGAATATAAGCTATAGACATATCAATAGGCTTAGTACTCCTACATGGGTTGATGGTTCTTTACCAAACTTAGCACACACATACTTGATTATTTATATTCAAATACCGAATGGTACTGAACTCATAATAACGATCCCTCTGAGGCCCCATTTCATGTGTCTTTATTGAAGCTATATAAATGTCAATATGCCTAGACAATTCTGTAGTTTCTATGTGAATTGATGGATACAGGCCTAGCGTGGTAGCAATACCCTTCATTGAAATATCGGTGGATTTAAAACTAATAACATCAAATCTAGAATTTTCCAAAAAGTTCGATACATTTAAAAAGCTTTAGCTATGACATTTTAATTAACTAATTTTTATATTAAAAAGTGTTGGATGAAATAGATTAAGTAGACACCAACAATTTGTGTCAACACAACACTATAAGGTACGCTTTAAGAATAATTTTACAGAATACAAAAGTATACGTTTCGATACATGCCTATATTCCTTCATCAGTAAAAAAAACAAAAAGACAAATAAGTATAAATTAAAATTACATTATATTTATATTTATATATATATCCTTCTTAAAAAAGGTTGACAAACTAGGAGCGGGTGATGCACACATCCACCTTGGCTTGTCACTAAATTACATCAACATTAGCTTTGTCTAATGGAGACACCCTACATCGGCTGTGCTTGTACACAACCTACCTTTGCTCAGGCTTGTGGACGCAACCTACTTGGGACACAGCCTAACTAGGCTCAGTGTGATGGACACACCAACTTTAGTCCAGTCTTACTAACACAGCCAACGTTTGGTCAGTATTGATGGATACAGCCATCCTTGACTTTGCCTTGCGGACACATCTTTCATTGGCTCTGTCTGACAGACTTAGCTATCTTGGCACAGCATGATGGACACTGCATACCTCGGCTCACATAGACGGAAGCAGACTACCATAGTTTAGTCTAATGGATCCAGATAAGTATGATGAAGACAGCCTACCTTAACTCATAATGGCAGACAAGCCTAACTTTGATAATTCTGATGGACACAGCCTACCTTGGTTCAGCCTGATGGACACAAACTACCTTAGCTCAATCTTACAGCTTAGCCTACCCTGGCTCAGTCTAACAGCTTAGCCTTCCTTGGCTCAGTCTGACAGCTTAGCCTATCTTGGCTCAAAGTGACAGCTTAGCCTACCTTGACTCAGTCTGAGTAACACATCATACAATGGCTAGGTTTGATAGACACAGCCTACCTTTGTGCAGTCTGATTGACACAAACTGCTCTAGCACAGTGTTAAAGACACACCCACCTTATCTCAACCTTACAGACACAACTAATCACACCTTATTCTTATGGACACTGCAAAACGTTGCTCAGTGTGATGAACATAGCATACATTGGCCCAGTCTAAATGACAATGCCGTTTTAGGCTCAGTCTTATGTGCACAGACTACCTTGACCCAGTCTGTCAGACACAGTCTACATTGGCGTTTCCAGATGGACACATCTTACATTGTATGAAACGAATATACACAAACTATATTGGCTCAGTCTTACGGATAATAGATATAAATTTATATATTTATATATATATATATATATATGTATATAAATATGTATATGTCTCTCTCTCTATATATATATATTATATATATATATATATATATATATAATATATAAAAATAAACATTTTTATGACTCTATATATAAAGAAATATATTGTGTGTGATTTTTTTTTTTAAAAAATGTGCACAGACTACCTTGAGCCAGTCTGTAAGACACAGTCTATATTGGCGTTTCCAGATAGACACATCTTACATTGTATGAAACGAATATACACAAACTATATTGGCTCAGTCTTACGGATAATAGATATAAATTTATATATTTATATATATATATATATATGTATATAAATATGTATATGTCTCTCTCTCTATATATATATATTATATATATATATATATATATATATAATGTATAAAAATAAACATTTTTATGACTCCATAGATAAAGAACTATATTGTGTGTGAGGTTTCTTTTGAACAAAACAATTCTGTCATACTTCTAATTTTGGTTGATGATATTTTTATTATTTTTCTTTCTTTAATTACTTTTAAAAGATTATAATACATTCTTTGTGTCCGGTAATATGTTTAAGTTTTTAATAATAAATATTCATTAATTATCTCTGCTATTTTGTGTTGCTAAACTATGTTTGCTTCATTTTCCAAATAATTTTTTAATTTTTTTTATTTATTTAGTTCCATTGAAATTCCCTTTTTTTTTTTATTCGTTTTCAAAATTTTTTTTCTCGCTGCTTTGTCTTTAAATGTTGTCTAAATTTATTTTTATTGTTTTACAAAAGTTAAGATACTAAAGAGCCATTTTTATAATTGTGTGAGTATTTTGGTGGACCTGAAAAGCTGTTTGACGAGCCTTGAAGGAAATTGAAGGGGGTAGTTGCTCACCCGCGGCTTTACTCCCTACACAGCCCCAGAGTGGACATCCATGAGGGAGCCATTTTTTTATAACAGGGTTGCCATTGAAAGAATGACGTCATAGAAACATTCGGAAGTGCTCGAGTGTTATAGGCTCCACTTGCTAACAAGAACCACTTAATCTGCGGCTGATCTGTCAAGGCTAATAATTATTTTAAAAAACACGCCACATTGAGTCACGAGTAAAGTATATTATTTTCCATAATAGAAGGTAACTCTACACATTAATTATATAAAGAATAGCATCTTTTTCAATCATCAAATATTTTTTCTCATAACTGCAATGTAAAAACCAAATAAATTGTGAAACACTGATTGTTTTGGGAATTGTGTAACATGGCGTACTTATTTCTTGGTATTAATTAGTAAATACTCAATCTCGTATACAACACAACGCAAGCAATTTTTTTCTTCACATATTTAAATTTAATGACGTCATGCGGACACTTTCTTGTTTCATCCATGGATGTGTAGTTTACACATGTTGTTCTGTCTCTCTAGTTAAATGAGGAGTGTTTTAATAGAATAATTTCTGCTTTGACAAAGACTCAAAATTTTTTTTTAGATTGTTTTTTTTTAAACTTTAAAATAATTTCATTTATAATAGTGCAGTATGGCAACAAATGGTACACATTAATGGGTGTGCAAACTGTGTTCACTTTCTAACACTACTGTCACCATATGTGTACATACATTATAAAACCTCATCAAAAATATTTTTAAAAAAGCAACAAAAAAACAGGCAATTAAATGCTGATTACTCCTCATAGCAAAATGTTGTATCACAATTAAGTAAAATAAAAAGCGTGTCTGAACAGAAGTGCACAATACTAAAAAGCTGTACTTTATCACACTTTCTCAGGAAGTGATATGGTGACAACCGAGATAAACAAAAAAATTTCATTCATCACCTCCTCCCCAATCCAAACCAAACTCACCAAACCCAAGCCAGCCTCACTAAACCTTCACCAACCTTACCCAATCCTAACCACTCACTCGAACACCCAAATAAAGATGCAAGTCACGAAGCTAATGGCTTTGATATTTCACTGGTACGTTAAAACTTGTGCATGTTTCCCTCAAGGTCCTAAACAATATCAATGGCTTAGTAGGCTGACCATTGGACAAATGTCACGAGGGTCGATTTAAAAAAAAAAACAAAACCTTTGCTTTTCATTACAGGCGTACAATCTATGATAAGCAGCTTTTGAAAGTGATGACAAAACCTGTGGAACATGCTTATCAAGCTTTTAAAGTAAGGAAGACTTTTGCAGACATGTTTAACATTGTATTTTGTATCATCGTAATTTAAACTTCACAAAAACTGTTGATATCTTATCAATCTATTTAACAGTTTCTTTGCAGTCCAACACCTTTATGACAATGAATAGTCAAAACTTCTCTAACAGCTGCTTTAACTCTCTATTTTTTTAATTAATTATATATTCATTAGCGAAATCTCAAAACTAATTTTTAATGTTTTCTTTAGTTTTTTTATTGAATCAAAATTATCAATTACATACATAGTAAACTATTTACAGGCAAAGTGTCGAAAGTGTAAAATGAAAAAAAAATTTGCATTATGTGCTAAAATAATCTATTGACATAATAGTTACTGAAATTCTAAGTAAAAGGTGTGTGCTAAATTAAACATGTGTTTCCATTATGAATTTTTTAACATGATGTCTAAATGAATTGGAATGATAAACACATTATTTGAATGTATTATTTTGTCATTATATTGTCTTAACTTATTTTTTGAATTATGTTTAGTATTTTAAATCTAAAAAGAGTTTCTAATGTAATGTTTGTGTAATTATGTTTATGGAAAAAAAGCCTTAAGTCTGTGGTGTCATACATGTTTTCTGTATTGTGAAAGTAATATTAGACGTATTGTATGGTGTTTCTTGTTTATGGATGCTGGTATTGTGTTTAGTGTTATAGCTTTGTCTTTATCTACTGGGTGACTTGAACTGCTTTTATGATTTGTTTAAGTGTAGATTTAGTCTGTAATATTGTGTTGCATGTCAGATTTAAAGTTGTTTTGTCTCATCGGCCCTGTCCTTCAGAGTAGACATTCCAGGTGCCTAACCCTGTCCTTGTATGGTCTTGATGACACTGGTGTCATGTTGTAAATGAGTCTATATGTTTTTT
Organism: Lymnaea stagnalis; assembly: GCA_964033795.1. Taxonomy (NCBI): domain Eukaryota; kingdom Metazoa; phylum Mollusca; class Gastropoda; family Lymnaeidae; genus Lymnaea; species Lymnaea stagnalis. Next base: position 7,921 of record CAXITT010001308.1, on the reverse strand, counting down.
CTTTGTCTCTATTTTCGATTTCTTTAATGTGTGTATTTTTAAATGTATTCTTAGTGTTTATTGTTCCATAAACATGTGTCCATTTTATCATATTGTAGAGTGGTGTTGCTTGTTTCTTTATTAAATGTGTGTAAATTTCTTTAGTTGTCTTGTGTATAAGTGTTTCGTTGCCTTTTAATGCTTGAATGCATGCCATATGAAAATCCGATTGTTTTCTTCCCATGTAATGGGGTGTGTTGTTATCAATTTGTATTAACTGCCCTAGCCTGATCCCAATGTAATAATGTTTAATTAAATGTTTCTCCTTTTTCTAATTACTTGTCCTTGAAATTTGATTCTAAGTGCTTCTAGTTTTGTTTCATCAATCTACAACGGGGCAATATGAAAACAGCTTGTTAAGTTTTGTATTATATATATATCCATTTTAAAGTTACAAATTTAAAGCTTTTATCTTCATAAAACAAAAGATAAACAAAAAATACTATTAACAAATTTTAATATTTTAAGAATACGTGTTTGATTCAAATTATTATTATCAAAATTTGCGTAACAAAAGCAGAAAAAAAATTGCATGAAATTCCTTAAAGGTATCCACAAAAAAATATTTAAAAACAGAAGTTAATTGTTTTCTTTGAAAAAAAAAAATATTTTTAGGAAACCTTCTTAAAAAAGAAGAAATAAGTAGAACAAGGTAAGTGGAAACTTGCACAACAAGACACGAACTTTTAGCCTAAGAGCCTGTCTTAATTGTCAGGAGAGATGAAAATAGGACAAGAAATAGAGACACGTTAATAACTTAAGTGATCGCCATTGTTATTTGCTGAAGTTCGATTTCCCATAAACACAATTACAGGAATTCAACAAATTTATCAAATGTTTTTATTAAAATAAAACAACTTATACCAGCATGTTACTTTTTCACTTCCAGCCAGCGTTACTTTCAGGCATCTCTCCATCAAATCCAGAAATGTCAGAGACAATAACGTCCAACCCAGCAACGTCTAGAAGTACATGAATTAACTTACAGTTAAACAAGGTGGGTCATCATAACCAAGAAATGTCAGAGACAATAACGTCCGACACAGCAATGCCTTAAAGCACATACATTAAAGTACAATTGTAAAATTAATGTTTAAAATAATACATTTAAGGTGTATGAAATAATACATTTTAGGTGTATAAAATAATACTTTTAAGGTAAATGAAATAATACATTTAAGTTGTATGAAATTATACATTTAAAGTGTATAAAATAATAGTTAATTTGCATAAAATAATACATTTAATAAGTAGGAAATAATGCAATTAATTTGAATGAATTCATACATACAATTGTTTTGAGATAATACATTCAATACTTCATTAGTCACAACTGTAGTTATAGTTAGTAGTAACAGTGGCTTATTTAATAAAAAAAAATAGCATGGACCCAGGGGCTATAAAAGTACTCAGTTGTCATCATGAATGCTTACAATCATACGAAGTCCACGGTGCTAAAAGTAGTTAAGTCACAAATTACAGATTTGGGATTCACAAGTTGAAGTTTTCGTTTTGTTTATAAAATATAAATATAATTATTTTGTCACGTTTATTTAAAAGACTTATGTACATTTTAATGGGTTCAAATTTCTGCATTATACTTTTTTAAACCGACTAACCTAAGATTTCAGTTGTAATTGATTTTGACATAAATATGACTCAAGCACATTTAGCCCTAATGACTAATAATGCAGTATTTTAATGAAAACATGCACAGCACAGTAATCTTAAATGACGTGGTCTCTAATGCATTCCGAGTCTGAAACAAAGTTTTAAAAAAAAATATATGCCTAAAATGTAACGGTCTTCTCCAATCTCTTCTTTATTCTTCTTTAATTTTCCTCCAGGGACGGTTTAGACGGAGTGTTCATCCTTACATTTCTGATGGTAGACTTTTCAATATCACTCACCTCCATGCAAAGTCCAAGGTAAATAGAAGGCAACTTAAAAGTTAAATGTCTTCACAGAAAAGGGTGACTTAACAAAGCAAACAGAAGACTGAAATTGGAAGAAAATATATTGAAAAGGATGGAGAAGGATAATTTTTGTTTCATCTGTGGCGCCCCAACGGCCAAGGACAAATGTGAATGATGAAAATATTGAGATCCAGAAATACATTAACATTGTTCCTAATTCGTCACTAGCAATGCATCATTTGATTCAGATCGACATTCAGCCAATGTCTTTTACATGATGACTTTGCTTATACAGCTATCTATTTGAGAAAGTCATTTGGTCAGTTTTTAAATTTCATAGCCAAATAGGATGAAATGATTTGGACTTGTCAGTGTATAATTTTTGAAATGCATAGCTGAATGAAACTCTTTAGAATCTTTTCCAATACCCTCGCTAAGTCTTCAAATGTTTCTTACGATATGTGTTTCTGTGAGTTGAGTTTTTGTTAAAGTAAAGACTTATCAAGAACTATTTACGATACGCCATGGGACTGTCAAGGCTTTGTTATCTGGCTCTGATATTATTATTTCAACTTTTTATAGTCAATGATAATTATTGTGATATTGTCATTGAATGGTTTACAGTTTTAAAGAACAGGTAAATCAAATTTTAAGTAAAAATAAGAAAATCATTTTTGAATTGTCTTTACCTGTAACAAGATTGGTTTAAATATATGCAAAATCTAATATAGCTTAATGCACCATTTACTTTTTTATTTCATGACAATCTAATTGTTTTTTTTTTAAAATCAAATACATTTTCGTTTTATTGCAATCACTTTCCATTAGTTAACTTGACTTGCCCGGGGGACAGTCACCTCCCTCTTGGACAGATCCCTGAAAGAGACACTGGTAGAGAGTAGCAAAGATAACATAATATTGTAAAGGATTTTTTTTAACAATAACATTTTATTAATTCTTTCACTTCCTATAATCCTGTATTGTGGAAATGTATACTCTGCAAATAACATGTAAGTTCTTAACTTGTCTCTATGTCTTGTTCCTTTTTTATGTGTCCCGTTGTTGGGGAAGTATTTTGGCTGAAAAGTTATTTTCTTACAGCACTTGTTCTTATTTCAATCTTCCACACACCTTGTTCCACTATTTTTTTTTTTTTTAAGTTTAATATACATGATATTCAAGGGAAACAATCGATTTCACTTTCAAAATAATTGTATTGATATCTTTGAGAAATTTTATAAACATTTGTATTTTATCTTTTATGCAGTAGTAATTGATAAAAATCTATTACACACATTTTGCTAATACTTTTAAATATTATTAAAAGAAATATTTATTTTTAATTGTGGATTATTTTTTAAATATAAAAACATTAAAATTATAATTTTTACAGAAAATTATATACTTTTTTTAAGATTGACCAATGTAGTGTTGTTAACAGTTTGTGATGTGTCAAGTGGATTATATGCTCCAGTAGTCCACTTGAATTCGATCGCTATATTTAAGGACATAAGACACATGTAATTCAGTTGGTTCTGGTATTACATAAAAGCATTGTAATAAAAATACAATTTTTCCAATCTTGCAAAGCACTATATTACATAAGTACAACGTTTTTCAAGAATATCTTCCAGGGGAGAGGGGAATTGCAGAGTATTTGTATGTAAGTGTGGCAGTACTAGTGGCCAGACGATAGATGAGACATACGTCCCGGGGCGTCTTAATAGTGTTCAGATAGACTTGATAATATTAAATGGTTGAAACAAATGTGTTTCAGAGTAGAAAATAGGAGGTGGGCGCAAAAATTAATATTGTTCCCTGACGTTAATCACCCTAGAAAATATTTGACCGCCCATGTCGGCACTCATAGTAGTTAAGCCACTTGGTAGTGTATTTATATATCTCGATTGAATTAAGTGCCAACGGCAGAAAATAGGAATATTTAAAAGGGTTGTAATGACTGAGATAAATGCACGGGCTTCTGGGCAACAACTCAACAAACTTTCATTGCAATCACGTGAATTTTCTACATGAAAATTCGTGACATACACACACACATGCATGCTTACATACAATTTTTTATAAATATATATATTTGCGTGTGTGTGTGTGTGTGTGTGTTTGTTTGTATGAATTTAGTCTTGTAGCATCATATATTTATTTTGAGAACAACAAAGGAGAACATTGCTTTCTTTTAAAAATTGACTCATCTTGTGAACCGTACAACCTCTACGAATGCTGTGGGCCTCGTATATGTTAGAGATGAGGATAAGTTCTAATTATCATTTTTTTATGAAGAGTGCCAAAAAAGTGAAAAAGGGGGGGGGGGGGGGAACGGAAAAAGTGATTGAATTTTTTTTAACTTGAACTATTTTACTAAAAATGGTAAAGTTAAGATACCATATTTTCTGTATGCCAAGTACAGACACAAATGCTCACAGAAAGAGTGGCGGGGTGAAGGGTGAAGCACAATCAACAAATGATTAAATCATTTTGTTACAAACTGTTGTGAATATTTTGCAGACTCACGAAGAGCTTTGAATTAATTTCCATTCTCAAGAATCGTATCGTCAAATTGAGAAGATGTTAGATCGATGTTGTTCTGAGCAATCACTCTATCTCTCAGAGTGGTTAACTTCAGATAAAGATTTCTTTGAAATAGTGAAATATTTGCAGCCATTTTTTTAAAAATCATTTGAAAAGTTTTGCGAGTTACATTCAGCTTCGAGTTACACAAATTATTTCACAAATTTTGGCTTAACAAAACAACTGCTGTTAACAATTGTCCATGGGGGATATTGTATTTACATTCGCAGATAGCTCCATTTGGGTACAGCAGTAATGCATAAATTACCAAGACATGGTCCGCATGATGACACTGACAATTTTTATTGCGATGAACTTGGCGGAGAAATAAGATGACACATATTAACTGGAAATAAGGCAGGTAAGTCGTCGCTAAAAAACGTACGGACAAGTCGGACGACGTGTGAAAAGTACGCACAAGCGGGGTGACGTGTGAAAAGTATGGACAAGCCGGACGATGAGTGAAAAGTACGGACAAGCCGGACGACGAGGCCATGACATGCAATTGAGGCTCATACCAGCAAGAAGCCAGTATAGGAGCTGCTCATTCCTGCCCAAGACTATCAGGGGCTGGAACAATCTTTCAAAAGGAACGGTTTAGGCGACAACACTAGACACATTTGTGTCTCTTGCCTCAAGCCTTCAAACCCCTAGTGCATGATTCCCTAATAAAGTGGCACTGGAAATCTGGGAAATTTCCTCATCAACACCAGGAACAGAAACATTGCAAATCCCATCTACATGCATAGGAGCCAAAATGATTAATAAATTGATCGTGGACCCTTAAGAAATAGAAGAAGAAGAAGAGTGAAAATTACGGACAAGCCGGACGACGAGTGAAAAGTAAAGACAATCCGGACGACGAGTGAAAAGTAGGGACAAGCCGGACGACAAGTGAAAAGTACGGACAAGCCGGACGACAAGTGAAAAGTACGGACAAGCCGGACGATGAGTGAAAAGTATGGACAATCCGGACGACGAGTGAAAAGTACGGACTAGCCGGACGACGAGTGAAATGTACGGTATTAAGTGACCTAAAACATATTCCGACAACTCCGGCACTGTGGAGCCCATGGGGCAAAAGAAACAGTGCTGGTCATTCTCTACATGCTGGTCATAAAATAATATTGCTATTTAAACAAATAGACAAGGACGAGAGAAATTGAGCAATAATCAATAAAGTTGAATAAGATGCAGATCAAGTCAAGGCTACTACTCAGGTCTAGTTTACTTTTCTTATCATCACTACAACTCAAGTTAAGGCTACAACTCAAGTCAAGGCCACAACTCAAGTCAAGGCTACTACTCAAGTCTAAGCTTGTACTAGAATAGAAGCGTTGGTGATTTTGGAAGCGAAGAACGAACTATAAAAATAAAATAACTGCTGTGTTTTATGCCAGAGATATATGAAATAGTTATTTGTCAGGGTTATGTGTCAGAACTATATGACAGTGTTATTTATAATGATTATATGGCAGGGTTATATGTCAGCACTATATGACAGTGTTATTTATAATGATTATATGGCAGTTTTATATGTCAGAACTATATTACAGTGTTATTTATAATGATTATATGGCCGGGTTATATGTCAGAACTATATGCTAGTGTTATTTATGATGATTATATTGCAGGGTTATATGTCAGAACTATATGACAGTGTTATTTATAATGATTATATGGCAGGGTTATATGTCAGTGGTAGGATTTGTCCGATTCTGAATGTGTGTGTGTTTTGACCGGCTGTTCACCGACCATGGCGTTGATATGGTTACAGAAAACAACATTTCTAACATTGATTTCCCCATTGCCTTGAATGACAAATGGCCATTTTTATCAGATCTCAGTTGTCACTTGTCAATTTCTCTTGGACTTTGTGTTCATTTCTTTACTCTTCACATCTATCTTTTTGGGTCGAGATTCCATAGAGGTGCTATTTATAGAACTAATGATGGTTAGGCTTCCTACTAATTCAAAACAAACACGTCACTGCAATATTTATTAGTAGCTGTGTTTGATGTAATGGATACTTAAACATAAGTTGTGGAAATAGCGGACTTTATTTTAATTAATTTAGTGTTTTACACACTACAAAATACTTCAGCAACGATTAGGATAACAAATGCTGTATTTCGAAACAGGGATTTAGAATATTTTATACAGAGAGATTGATTTTATAAGCGATTGATTGCAGTGCAATCACATTTTTGGGAAAACAACAAAAAAATCAGTTTTTTATTGCATTTTAATGCGTATTTAATATTGCGAAAAACAAAAAAAAAAATAATATGTTCTTAATAAATACTAATATGCCGTCATATTGACTATTTTGGTCTATGCTCTAATTTTCTTTGATTTGATCAACACGTGTAACATAACTGATAAGGTATTTCTCTTTTCTTAAAAGTAAAATTTAAAAAAAAAAATTGTTGCACTCTAAATATATTTAAATAACAAATAATGTATGCATATATGTATGTCCCTTGTGAGCTTATACATCATCCATGCAGTTGCAATAACATTTTGTTTATTTCTGGTCCAGAAGCTCCCCATTTTGCTGATCCATTACACCTATTTTACAATTTTTCGTTTTGGGAATTGGGCCCTTAATTTTGTTCCTGGCATGTGCTATATAAATAAAAATGTTCGAATGCACTCCTATAAAATTTATCCGTTGCGATAAATTTGTTGAGTTTTTTGGTGCATGCCCGAAAACGTTTCTTTATTATTTCAACCATTTTAAATTATTTCGGTTTAAGCCTGGGGCCCTATTTTGTTTTCTTATATGAACTTTATAAATATACTTTAAAATAGCGCTAATTCATGGGTGGATGAAAATTGTAATCAAATACAAAAAACGACATTTAATTGTGTGTTTGACATAATTAGTAGGGTTCTGAATTATTACAAAGATTCTACAATAGTAAGTTTGTGGGCAAGGCCCCTACATTATTATTATTTTTGAAAATTGTATTTCTATTAATATACATCTTGATGCATTCCTACACCATGCATCCAACGCCACACAACTTTGGTGCAGTTATGTGCGCACGCACTCAAATGTTCCTACAAATAGAACAATTATTTTAATATACTTAGTTTAAGGCTTGGAGACCCACATTTTTCTAATAAGAGCAATAAGATTATATAATTTCAAAAATAACTGTTGCATGCTTGGATGGAATGTAATCAAGAAAAAAGAACGACATGTCACTTTGTATGTTACATAGTAAGTAGTTTTGACTCAGTAACACCATTGTACAATGTAACGTTTAAGAGCAGGTGGAGAACTAAAATCGATATTATGTAGAGCTAAATTTTGTTGTTTTTAAAATTTCTAATGTGAGTTAAATAAATATTATTTTGAACAGAACCCTTTA
>CAXITT010001307.1:64813-93777 GCA_964033795.1 Lymnaea stagnalis | reverse complement strand
TGTAAAGGGAGGGCATCGTTTGGGAAGGGGGTGATTGTAAAGGGAGGGCATCGTTTGGGAAGGGGGTGATCGTAAAGGGAGGGCATCATTTGGGAAGGGGGTGATTGTAAAGGGAGGGCATCGTTTGGGAAGGGGGTGATCGTAAAGGGAGGGCATCGTTTGGGAAGGGGGTGATTGTAAAGGGAGGGCATCGTTTGGCAAGGGGGTGATCGTAAAGGGAGGGCATCGTTTGGGAAGGGGGTGATTGTAAAGGGAGGGCATCGTTTGGGAAGGGGGTGATTGTAAAGGGAGGGCATCGTTTGGGAAGGGGGTGATTGTAAAGGGAGGGCATCATTTTGTGGCTGATGGTGGTTTCATACTTTGGACATGTCACGTGATGCGTAGAATTGTTAGTTATTGCAGAAGTTGAGGCTAGAGCCAATTACTGCACACATGACCGCACACTTGAGTGTTGTCTGCATACTTGATTGATGTGTGCACATTTGATTGACGTCTGCACACTTGATTGTTGTCTGCACACTTGATTGATGACCGCACACTTGAATGACGTCTGAATACTTGATTGATGACCGCACACTTGAGTATGGTCTGCATACTTGATTGATGTGTGCACACTTGATTGATGTGTGCACACTTGATTGATGTGTGCACACTTGATTGATGTCTGCTCACTTGATTGATGTCTGCTCACTTAATTGATGTCTGCTCACCTGAGCAATGAGATCTCCTTGAGATGATCTTAGCACTTTCAGTCGTGATCTCTTTACAAACTGGTTAGCACTGTTATCAGTTCTTAGTCTCCAAACAAACTGTTTAACACTGTTATCAGTTCTTAGTCTCCAAACAAACTGGTTAGCGCTGTTATCAGTTCTTAGTCTCCAAACAAACTGGTGAGCTCTGTAATCAGTTCTTAGTCTCCAAACAAACTGGTGAGCTCTGTAATCAGTTCTTAGTCTCCAAACAAACTGGTTAGCGCTGTTATCAGTTCTTAGTCTCCAAACAAACTGGTTAGCGCTGTTATCAGCTCTTAGTCTCCAAACAAACTGGTTAGCTCTGTTATCAGTTCTTAGTCTCCAAACAAACTGGTTAGCGCTGTTATCAGTTCTTAGCCTCCAAACAAACTGGTTAGCGCTGTTATCAGTTCTTAGTCTCCAAACAAACTGGTTAGCGCTGTTATCAGCTCTTAGCCTCCAAACAAACTGGTTTGCGCTGTTATCAGCTCTTAGTCTCCAAACAAACTGTTTAGCGCTGTTATCAGTTCTTAGTCTCCAAACAAACTGGTTAGCGCTGTTATCAGCTCTTAGCCTCCAAACAAACTGGTTTGCGCTGTTATCAGGTCTTATTGGCTTTGCTTCCAACCTTTCACTTATATAATGGCAATCAACTTTGTTGTAACGCCTTATATTTTTGTTATTGAGAGTTGGACGAGCAACTTTAAAAAAATTATACAACTATATTTTTATCGACTACACCATCTTTGTATGTGATAAGCCTTGCATCTTATGGCAAGGTTTGTTTAGAGTAAAGTTTCAGCTCTTACATGCAGCTCTTATCTTCAGCTCTTACCTTCAGCTCTTACCTTCAGCTCTTACATTCAGCTCTTACAATCTTACATTCAGCTCTTACATTCAGCTCTTACAATCTTACAATCAGCTCTTACCTTCAGCTCTTACCTTCAGCTCTTACATTCAGCTCTTACAATCTTACATTCAGCTCTTACATTCAGCTCTTACAATCTTACATTCAGCTCTTACCTTCAGCTCTTACAATCTTACATTCAGCTCTTACATTCAGCTCTTACAATCTTACATTCAGCTCTTACATTCAGCTCTTACAATCTTACATTCAGCTCTTACATTCAGGAGAATGTTAGAATGTAAGTGCTCTTACATTCAGCTCTTACAATCTTACATTCAGCTCTTACATTCAGCTCTTACAATCTTACATTCAGCTCTTACCTTCAGATCTTACAATCTTACATTCAGCTCATACATTCAGCTCTTACAATCTTACATTCAGCTCTTACATTCAGCTCTTACAATCTTACATTCAGCTCTTACATTCAGCTCTTACAATCTTACATTCAGCTCTTACATTCAGCTCTTACATTCAGCTCTTACAATCTTACATTCAGCTCTTACATTCAGCTCTTACATTGAGCTCTTATTTCACTTAAATCCTTGACTTGATTATTAGATCTTGTAATATATATCTGTAAATAGTGTAAACACTGTCAATGTCAATAGTGTAAATACTGTCCATGTAATTAGTGTAAATACTGTCCATGTAAATATTGTAAACACTGTCCATGTAAATAGTGTATACACTGTCCATGTAAATAGTGTAAACACTGTCCATGTCATTAGTGTAAGCACTGTCCATGTAATTAGTGTAAATACTTTTATGGTAAACAGTGAATAACTGTGTGTGCGCGAGTGTGTGTGTGTGTATTTGTGTGTGAATGTGAACAATTCCCTAACAAGATTTGTGTGAATGATTCCCTTGTGTGCCCCCCCACACAATCCTCAGTTTTCATCACGACGCCGGAGACATTGATTGCTTTAAGCAGCTCAATTATCTGACACGCGTCTGCTGAATTATGAATTCATGCTTCGCTTTTCTCCAACTGTCATTACGTCGAAATGGGCAAGGTTTGCTTTGCCAATACTAGCACTTTTCCGTCTTTACCCGCGTCGTGTTGGATTCACTGAGGCAAGTAGTGACGTGGATACATGGATAATTTATGTTGGTTGAAATGGTTCTACTCCTGGCGTGTCTTGTCGAAAATAAGAAAATAATAATAATTTTTAAAAAATTCATAATTGATAAGTCTTCTTCATCACAAGCAATCCTCAATATGTAATCTGTCTTCTGTTATTTTGATGCTTTAAATTTTTTTTTGGGTGCTCTTGTCATTTTGGGGCTCTTGTCGTTTTGGGGCTCTTGCAATTTAATATTTAATGATCTTGTCATTTTAGTGCTCTTGTCATTTGATGCTTTTGTCATTTTGGGGCTCTTGTCATTTAATGCTCTTGTCATTTTAGTGCTCTTGTCCTTTGATGCTCTTTTAATTTTTGGGGCTCTTGTCATTTTTATGCTCTTGTCATTAGAGCAAAACTATTGTAAAAAAACTATCCACCGTTCTTGAAAACTCACCTTGCCACCAACACATCTCGACCCGTGGCTTGTAACAAAAGACGCTAATGGCAGCACCGAAATCTGATCTGCAGCTAGGCACAAGTCGGACACGTATCACTGGAACTAAGCTGCAACCGAGGAGGTCTTACGGGGATGGCGATATCATAGCTGAACGGTTCCAAAAGAATCTCCTCACTCATGACGTCTCCCGCTGGTGTCCAGACTTTCAATCAATACTTAAACATCTTTCCTAAATTTTGTCAGCAGGCCTAATATTTCTAGTTTACACTAAGGTTGTTTTTTTTTTTTTGGGGGGGGGGGGGGGCATCCGGTTCAACTCTTATCACGACTTTTTTTTTTTTTTTTTGGGGGGGGGGGGGGGGTCATCCGGTTCAACTCTTATCACGACTTTTGAACAAAAATACCCCCACCCTCTTTTTTTTCTTTTCTTTTTTTTTCGGCGCATGTAACTCAATCCTCTCTCCGCGCCAGCAAACCTTGTGGAATTCCAGATAACGAAAGATTCTCAGCATTGCTCTCCCTTTCGACCAGTCTCCTACTAGGTTGGAAAAAACAAAAAAAAAACCAGCGACATTCACCTGTGTTCAGGTTTTCATTTGATTTGTTGCCGTGTTAGAAGCTCGATTATTTTATTGAACCGTCGACTAATCGGTGGGGTGTGTTACGAGACCGATTCGTACAAGGGAATGATATTCGAACGGAAATGTGCTCTTTGGGAAGAAACGGTCCCAAAAAAAAAAAAAAAACCCAACAAAAAACCAACAACAACACAATCGTAAAGTTGATTTGACCAATTTCTAACAAATCTGTCGAACAAATTTCATTTCAAATTTCTTTTTGAACAACGTTCCTTCGTACAAATTTGTTTCGTGCAAATTAGTTTCGTATAAATTGGTTTCATACAAATTGGTTTCATACAAATTGGTTTCGTTCTAATTAGCCTTGTACACATTGTTTCATACGAATTAGTTTCGTACAAATAGGTTCGTACTAATTAGTTTCGTATAAATTGGTTTCATACAAATTGGTTTCGTTCTAATTAGCCTTGTACACATTGTTTCATACGAATTAGTTTCGTACAAATAGGTTCGTACTAATTAGTTTCGTATAAATTGGTTTCATACAAATTGGTTTCGTTCTAATTAGCCTTGTACACATTGTTTCATACGAATTAGTTTCGTACAAATAGGTTCGTACTAATTAGTTTCGTATAAATTGGTTTCATACAAATTGGTTTCGTTCTAATTAGCCTTGTACACATTGTTTCATACGAATTAGTTTCGTACAAATAGGTTCGTACTAATTAGTTTCGTGTAAATTGGTTTCATACAAATTGTTTTCGTTCTAATTAGCTTTGTACACATTGTTTCATACGAATTAGTTTCGTACAAATAGGTGCGTACTAATTAGTTTCGTACACATTGGTTTCGTACAAATTGGTTTATTACTAGTTAGTTTCATACAAACTGGTTTCGCACGAATTGGCTTCACGCTAATTGGTTTCCTTCAAATTGGTTTCGTTCAAATTAGTTCAGTACTGATTGGCTTTGCACTAATTTCCGGCAATAGGTTTTTGGTGTGGGTTGGCGCTATGGGTTTTGTGGTGGGTCTTTGGGTTAGGTTGGTGGTGAATGGGTTTTTGGGGTGGGGGTGGGTGACATGAAAGGGTGGATACTGGATATATTTAGTTTAAGCAAGGATAGCGTCATACAGTTCCGTCTCAAAATTAATTTGATGCTAAGATGTGAATCTGGAATTTAGAAAAAAATATCTTTATTGTATTTGATTTTAAAAAACGACAAAATCTGTATTGCCTGCTTTGAGATATTGCGGGCAACTTTTATTGTGCGTGTACAGGCTGAGAAGCTGTGGTTGTTGATATGAAATGAATTTGGATTATTCTTGAGATAAGTATTTAATGTCTCTAATTGTAAACCATAAGACGTCTGGGACTTTCATTCTTTCGTTCCTTGTTTAACACGCTAGCTTCTAAGGATGACTGGGTAATAAGGGGAGAGACTGCAATCAGGTTAGTACAAAATAAAATGAGTAAAACAGAGTAGGGTTAAACCTGAAAAAATAAACGCAACAAAACAGCGAACGTGTCGGCATGATTGACAGGACGCCGCTGTCATAGATTGGGTGTTGAGACAGATCGCTGGATGCAGACTGACCGGTCCCTAAGGTAAAACTGCGTAACATGTTAATGTGCTCTTTTCACCCCAACGCCCTAGCGTCACTAGAAAGTTACATTGACATCGTCGGCTGGTTTTAAAGACGGTGGACACTGCATTAATCGGGGCTCTACTGACAAACGTGCGTGTTCAATTACTGTGTGTGTAGAAACATACACATATACAGTCATAAATTCACAAAGTCATAAAAGTCACAAAGTCATTAAAGTCACAAAGTCATTAAGTCACAAAGTGATACTTCATAGAAGACACAAAGGCAACAGTCATGAGAGGCGCAAAGTTATTAAGTCACAAAGTCATAGGGTCACAAAGTCATAAAAGTCACAAAGTCATTATGTTACAAAGTGATACTTCATAGAAGACACAAAGGCAGCAGTCATAAAAGGCGAAAAGTTATTAAGTCACAAAGTCATAAAGTCACAAAGTCATAAAAGCTACAAAGTCATTAAGTTACAAAGTGATACTTCATAGAAGACACAAAGACAACAGTCATAAAAGGCGAAGAGTTATTAAGTCACAAAGTGATACTTCATAGAAGACACAAAGGCAACAATCATAAGAGGCGAAAAGCTATTAAGTCACAAAGTCATGAAGTCAAAAAGTCATAAAAGTCACAAAGTCATAAAAGTCACAAAGTTATTAAGTTACAAAGTGATACTTCATAGAAGAAAACAAAGACAACAGTCATAAGAGGCGAAAAGCTATTAAGTCACAAAGTCATAAAGTCAAAAAGTCATAAAAGTCACAAAGTCATAAAAGTCACAAAGTTATTAAGTTACAAAGTGATACTTCATAGAAGAAAACAAAGACAACAGTCATAAGAGGCGAAAAGCTATTAAGTCACAAAGTCATAAAGTCAAAAAGTCATAAAAGTCACACAGTCATAAAAGCTACAAAGTCATTAAGTTACAAAGTGATACTTCATAGAAGAAAACAAAGACAACAGTCATAAAAGGTGCAAAGTTATTAAGTCACGGCGTCATGAGTAAAAAAAGCCACGAAGTCCTAAGTCATAAAGTCACAAAGTCATAATCATAAAGTTATAAAGCCACAATGTCATAAGTCACAAAGTCACAAATTCATACGTCATGGATTCCCGCAGTCATTAATTATTAATGTCATAAATTCATAAAGCCACCATGTCATAAAGTCAGAAAGTCGTAAAGCAATAAAGTGGACACTATCTCTACAGTCACTGAATGTCAAGTCACTCAGGGCAATGGTTCCACCAACCAATGGCTGGGCGGCGCGTGACTCTTCAAATAGAACGTCTCGCGATCTGCTAACCAGCTCTCCACAACTTCCCGGTATCTCGTGGTCTGGATCGTGGCCAGAGTTCTTCTACATACCGGTGTCGGATATGGATGGGAGCAAATGAACTTAATGATGGCGCTAGTTGTCTCCCTTGATTAATGCACAAGGGAGGCTAGCCGGAGACCACGATTCCACTGCCGGTGGGGGGTGGGGTGGTGGTTTGTCTCCCTTGATTAATGCACAAGGGGGGCTAGCCGGAGACCACGATTCCACTGCCGGTGGGGGGTGGGGTGGTGGTTTCTCCCCCCCCCCCTGATTAATGCAACAAGGAGGTTGGTTGGAGATCACTGTGTCATGGCTGAGCCGGGGGGGGGTGGGGTTTCCTCCCCTGATTAATGCAACAGGGAGGTTGGTTGGAGATCACTGTTTTATGACCGGTGTCTCCTCGGATTAGTGGACATGAAACGCTGGTCACAGACCCCAGTGCTGCTATCGGTGGTTGGACTTTGGGGGGCTCGTCCTGGACAGTAAGTGCTGAGCTTCCAGAGGTGCCATGTTTGTGCTAGAGGACACAGAAATAGAATCATAGCAATATTTAGCCTATGGCCAAAAGGCGATGTTGGTTTTTTTTGTGTGTGGGGTAATTTTTCTCTCATCAAGCTGATAAATAAGACATTTAAAAGACGATGTCTGGAGGATATGTTGTTAGGGTGGGCGATGTCTGGAGGATATGTTGTTAGGGTGGACGATGTCTGGAGGATATGTTGTTAGGGTGGACGGTGTCTGGAGGATATGTTGTTAGGGTGGACGATGTCTGGAGGATATGTTGTTAGGGTGGACGGTGTCTGGAGGATATGTTGTTAGGGTGGACGATGTCTGGAGAATATGTTGTTAGGATGGACGATGTCAGGAGGATATGTTGTTAGGGTGGACGATGTCTATTCCCCAACTGCCCATCTCTCCCAGAAAAAATCTCTCTCTTTCTCTCCCTCGTTCTCTCCTCTTTCTCCTCTTGTGTCTCAGATTTCTGCCCCCGTTTTTCCTCCTGTTTCTCTCCCTGTTTCTCTCCATATATTGCTACCCCTACACATTTACGCTGCTATTGCAATGTTTTTATAAACACACAAACACACGAAAATCACGCAAAAATGCACGAAAGAAAAAAAACAACATCTAATTGCTAAATCTTAATCCATTTGTCGGCCGTGTCTGACCTGTTGATCCCCGCGGCTCAAGGTAATCTCCGTCCTCGGATAAATTTACACCGCAGTTAAAAACTAGCTCGTCAGAAGAACTGCCCGAACCAACAGGAATCATTGTCTGTGGAGCTTGGTAAAAGTCTCTTCCTCCTTGAATTACAGACAACCACTTCAATCTTTTTGTCTGGATCATATTCAAATGATCAATTATTCATTTGGCTTTCAACCTCAATTTTTTTTTTTTTTTACAATTTAAAAAAAAGAGAAAAAAGGATTCCTTAGGATTCTCCAACTAAAACCACATGAAGGTCACATGAAGGTCACATGAAGGTCACATGAAGGTCTCCGTGAGCACAGTGTTGATGAAGGTCTCCGTGTGCACAGTGTTGATGAAGGTCTCCGTGTGCACAGTGTTGATGAAGGTCTCCGTGTGCACAGTGTTGATGAAGGTCTCCGTGTGCACAGTGTTGATGAAGGTCTCCGTGTGCACAGTGTTGATGAAGGTCTCCGTGAGCACAGTGTTGATGAAGGTCTCCGTGAGCACAGTGTTGATGAAGGTCTCCGTGAGCACAGTGTTGATGAAGGTCTCCGTGAGCACAGTGTTGATGAAGGTCTCCGTGAGCACAGTGTTGATGAAGGTCTCCGTGAGCACAGTGTTGATGAAGGTCTCCGTGAGCACAGTGTTGATGAAGGTCTCCGTGAGCACAGTGTTGATGAAGGTCTCCGTGAGCACAGTGTTGATGAAGGTCTCCGTGAGCACAGTGTTGATGAAGGTCTCCGTGAGCACAGTGTTGATGAAGGTCTCCGTGAGCACAGTGTTGATGAAGGTCTCCGTGAGCACAGTGTTGATGAAGGTCTCCGTGAGCACAGTGTTGATGAAGGTCTCCGTGAGCACAGTGTTGATGAAGGTCTCCGTGAGCACAGTGTTGATGAAGGTCTCCGTGAGCACAGTGTTGATGAAGGTCTCCGTGAGCACAGTGTTGATGAAGGTCTCCGTGAGCACAGTGTTGATGAAGGTCTCCGTGAGCACAGTGTTGATGAAGGTCTCCGTGAGCACAGTGTTGATGAAGGTCTCCGTGAGCACAGTGTTGATGAAGGTCTCCGTGAGCACAGTGTTGATGAAGGTCTCCGTGAGCACAGTGTTGATGAAGGTCTCCGTGAGCACAGTGTTGATGAAGGTCTCCGTGAGCACAGTGTTGATGAAGGTCTCCGTGAGCACAGTGTTGATGAAGGTCTCCGTGAGCACAGTGTTGATGAAGGTCTCCGTTAGCACAGTGTTGATGAACAAACCTGTTTCTTTGGTACAAACGCACTACCCCAGGATAGTCAGGTTATAGAGAAAAAAATCATAATCATCACTGAAGTCGGCATTTATAAACATGGACCCAGACTCTTATTATATAGGGGACCGCTCATCAAGTCCTCAGTAAAAAAAAGTGTATGTCGATAAATAATAATAATCAATAACCAATAAGGGGGCACATGTCTATACACAATTTCAATAATTCCTCCCGATCCTTTTGAGAAGCACTGCTCTGAAAAACAAAATACAGGGATATGGATCAAATTATTTGAGATTTACTTAGCTGACATAAAGACAGCTGACATAAAGACAGTTGACATAAAGACAGCTGACATGAAGACAGTTGACATAAAGACAGTTGACATAAAGACAGTTGACATAAAGACAGTTGACATAAAGACAGTTGACATAAAGACAGTTGACATAAAGACAGTTGACATAAAGACAGTTGACATAAAGACAGCTGACATGAAGACAGTTGACATAAAGACAGTTGACATAAAGACAGTTGACATAAAGACAGCTGACATAAAGACAGTTGACATACAAACGGCTGACAAACAAACAGCTGACACACCAACAAGCTGACACACTCACTAACAGCTCACACAAAAAAGCTGACAAACAACAGCTGACAAACAACAGCTGACAAACAACAGCTGACATATAAACAGTTGAAACACAAACAGATGACAAAAAACAGCTGACACATAAACAGCTGACACACCAACAGCTGACACACATACACACATCTGACACACAAACATAAAAAATACACAAACAGCTGACACACAAAACGCTGACACAAAAAAAGCTGACAAACAACAGCTGACAAACAACAGCTGACAAACAACAGCTGACAAACAACAGCTGACAAACAACAGCTGACAAACAACAGCTGACACATAAACAGTTGAAACACAAACAGCTGACAAAAAACAGCTGAAACACAAATAGCTGACACACAAACATATGACACACAAACATCTGACACACAAAACAGCTGACACACAAACAGCTGACACAAACAGCTGACACAAACAGCTGAAAAAAACATCTGACACATAAACAGCTGACACACAAACAGCTGACAAACAACATCTGACACACAAACAGCTGACACACAACAGCTGACAAACAACATCTGACACACAAACAGCTGACACACAAACAGCTGACATTCCATACGAACAAACATGCACAACTCTTCTAATTAGCATTGCCAGACACAACGGTTTCAGACAGCAATCTGGGGCTTTCAATAGATTACGTTACGTAACAATAGATTACGTTACATATCCCATATCACAGGTGGAAATGCTCCAAAGATTTTATCAAATAAACAGAAACCTGTAATGTTTTCATTGAGAGAGCAGAAAAAAGATGAGATGTAACTGTCACAATACATCTGTCACATTGACGCCAGCTGACAGGGTTGGAATCAAGCTTTGAATGACCCACCCGCGGGCACACCCAACATTGGGTGCATAGGTGGCGTTATGGGCGGTACATAAGGAACTAAAGACACCGCCGAGACACATCTAGTGCCCGACACCGCCAAGACACATCTAGTGCCCGACATCCACCAAGACACATCTAGTGCCCGACACCACCGAGACACATCTAGTGCCTGACACCGCCAAGACACATCTAGTGCCCGACACCGCCAAGACACATCTTAGTGCCCGACACCGCCAAGACACATCTAGTGCCCGACATCCACCAAGACACATCTAGTGCCCAACACTGCCAAGACACATCTAGTGCCCGACACCGCCAAGACACATCTAGTGCCCGACATCCACCAAGACACATCTTAATCTTTTCTATAAAACTATCAACACATTTGAATCTTACTAAGCTATCCTATTGCAATACATTTCAAACCTAAATAACCTCATTGGTAGAAATTGCACCTAAAGACGTAAAATATTAAAAAAAAACAAAAACAAACAAACACACACACACAAAAACCACCAAAAAAACCGACAGATCAGACAATGAACAGTCAAAAACATTTTCCATACAGCTAATGAAGTCTTTTATGTTGTTTTTTTTTTGTGATCAGAAATATCGAATAGAAAACACAAATTATTATCTATCACGCCTTGACGTATCCAATGAGTCAAAACTCAGAATTCGATCTGCTAAACTGTAAGGATATCTGACAGAAAAACTCGAATCTCTTTGTAATTAAAAAAACAAGCAAAAGGTACGGAAAAAGAAGACAAAAACAAAAGACAATGGCTTGGGGCTTCTTGATGTTCTCGGGTTTCATGACACTCGTGCTGTGTTGAATCGGAGATCTTTAATTAAGAGAGACAGAACCTTTGAAAATGTTTCTGAAATCTAATCTGATATATGACTTCAGTTCTATAATCTACATGACAAGGTGAGTCTATTTACCTCGCCGAAAGTTTCGACACTAATTTACACATGAACGACAATAAATGATGTATACAACTGGATTTTCAATGAGATTTTTTTTTAATCTGAGGGTGTCACGGTGACTTGAGGTGTCTTGCCAGCGGACTTGGGGGGGGGGGGGGGGAATGACCCTGCAGTGGTTTATGAAAACATATAAAGTCGTTAAGAAAGGGGGGAATAATTATTAAATTTGAAATCTTCTTACTGTTAATGCCCCTTCATATCAAAAGGACAAGTTGCCTGGTTGGCCGACCAAAGGACGACCCTGCTTGGCCCGTACCATAGGCCAGCCCTGCTTGACCTGTACCAAAGAACAACCATGCTTGACCTGTACGAAAGCCGCCCCCCCACCCCTTGACCTGTACCAAAGGAAGCCCCTGCTTGGTCTGTACCAAAGGATTACTCTGCGTCTCCTGTACGAAAGGAGGACCCTGCTTGGCCTGTGCTCTGCTTGCGACAAGCCAATTTAAAGAAAGCCGATATGGCGGGATGCAAATAAAAAAAATAATAATATCATTACATTTTTTTGTCAGCTAGAAACTAAAAAACTTGAAAAGCCAATTTTGAAACCCAAAATTCTTGACGAACGCCAATTAATAGAAAAGAGAGACGCTCTTTTTTTTAAATGTCCAATGCCGACACCAAGCAGATGGCGTTTTTAGTTGTTAAATTTAGTCTCTCTCAATTCTACCTACGGGGTTGTTGATCCGCTTGCTCGATTTATCCAAGGCTGGTTTTGATACATATTGATTATTTCATCCCATCTTCTTTTCACTGTAGTTACTTTCTTTATAGGTCTAGTTTTTTTTTTAATAGGCTAATAGTCACACTTAACGTTTGAGTAATGTTAAATTTGGCTTCGGGCCGTTAACATAAACAATGTTAACTTTGTGTTGTTTTTGTGTTGAACTCAAGCATGAATTCTTCGTGTACCCCCCTTTTTTGGTCAACACTCACACACACACACACATTTTTGCACGCACCACACCCTCTCCCCTCCATATATTTTGATAAATATCGTAATCCCTGTGATGGCACGCATGACTGACGATGATTGTTGTGTGTAGTGAGTGAACTGTGTGACCTGATTGGCCTGTGTTGTCATGTGGTACTGGACGTGGTGAGTGAACTGTGTGACCTGATTGGCCTGTGTTGTCATGTGGTACTGGACGTGGTGAGTGAACTGTGGGACCTGATTGGCCTGTGTTGTCATGTGGTCCTGGACGTGGTGAGTGAACTGTGGGACCTGATTGGCCTGTGTTGTCATGTGATCCTGGACGTGGTGAGTGAACTGTGTGACCTGATTGGCCTGTGTTGTCATGTGGTCCTGGACGTGGTGAGTGAACTGTGTGACCTGATTGGCCTGTGTTGTCATGTGGTCCTGGACGTGGTGAGTGAACTGTGTGACCTGATTGGCCTGTGTTGTCATGTGGTACTGGACGTGGTGAGTTGTTTTCATGAATGTTTAAACTTAAAGGTGTGAATATTCGTTGGAGAAAAGGAGTGAGTTACTATTACAACTTACAATCCCTGGATTCAAAGCCCCGAAAACTGATGTGCCGCGAGTTGATGCTAGCTGTGCCGTGGCAAAGTGATGGGCCGCGAGATGAAGCTAGGTGTGCCGTGGCAAAGTGATGGGCCGCGAGATGATGCTAGCTGTGCCGTGGCAAACTGATGGGCCGCGAGATGACGCTAGGTGTGCCGTGGCAAACTTCCTCCCACGGGATGCAAAACACTTAAATTTGGCGCGCCACAAGGCAAGTCACCAGCTCGGTGTGTGTCTGAAAATACAAGTAAAATATATCTCTGTCGCTTTGTCCTGTCATCACACACCTTTCACGCCTGCGCTGTGCAGGGGGCGTCTATACACCCCCAGACTGGTTTATGGCAACTCCCACCCCCCTCCCCCCGACCTTGGACGTGGTAAATTGTGCTGGTCATGCCAATCATATTATTTTTGTTCAATTTTGGGAATCCACTATTAATATTAGTAATACAAAAAACGTACATTTGTTGCAACATTGTTGACTATTCAGTGATAACATTGATAACAAACCATTTCATATTTTTTCAACAAATTCAATTTACCAATCCTATGATTAAGCAAACAAATGAATTTCAGTAGGCCTATAATTTTTATTTTACTTTTATTTAATATAGTGTCTAATCGAGCGGCTGGGTGACGGCTGTATGGTCAAGCAAAAGTTGTTTCATACTGCAGCGAAAGAGTTCGATTCCTAAACTAAGCCTGACATTTTAGATAACTTTAATTCTCCTAAGAATCCCCCTTCCCCCCGGCAACCACACTAAACACAATATAATAATCATATTTACAAAATTTATTTTATTTTCTTTTTTAAAAAGTCAGACTCACACAAGGTCATTTTATCACCCCTCAACTCAGAATCGAAACAACTGCATGCTTTATCCCCACTCCCCACGTTTTGGGCGCCCCTGGTACTACATACTGACTTATGTTTGATGACTGTTTGGATATTTTTAAAATTAAAAATGTCATCACCCGTACATGACAACAAATCCACCACGAAACTCTAGCCCCCCCCCCCCGACTTCACGCCAGAGTGAGGCCCCCCGAACGTCTTTGTTCTGATTGGTTGAAACGGCCAGTCACGTGGTCATCGTGCTACATGATAGTTTGGAGTACGGCTTTTGTCTCATTTTATTTGAGTTGACTTTTATTGTGGCTTGTTGGTTTTTGGCATAGAAGCATATCTGGCAAGTTTGCACATCAATGTCAGTTAGTGGGCATACATGTCCTGAGTCAGTAAGTGATTATAAATGTCATGAGTCAGTTAGTGGGCATGGATGTCATGAGTCAGTTAGTGGGCAGAAATGTCATGAGTCATATAGTGGGCATAAATGTCATGAGCCAGTTAGTGGTCATAAATGCCATGAGTCAGTTAGTGGTCATAAATGTCATCAGTCAGTTAGTGGTCATAAATGTGATGATTCAGTAAGTTATCAAAAATGCTATGAGTTAGTTAGTGGTCATAAATGCCATGAGTCAGTTAGTGGTCATAAATGCCATGAGTCAGTTAGTGGTCATAAATGCCATGAGTCAGTTAGTGGTCATAAATGTGATGAGTCAGTAAGTTATCATAAATGCTATGAGTCAGTTAGTGGTCATAAATGCCATGAGTCAGTTAGTGGTCATAAATGTCATCAGTCAGTTAGTGGTAATAAATGTGATGAGTCAGTAAGTTATCATAAATGCCATGAGTCAGTTAGTGATCATAAATGTCTTGAGTCAGTTAGTGGGCATACATGTCATGAGTTGCTTAGTGGGCATAAATGACATGAGTCAGTTAATGGGCATAAATGTTATGAGTCAGTTAGTCGTCATAAATTTCATGAATCAGTTAGGGGGCATATTTGTCCTGTGTCAGTTAGTGATTATAAATGCAATGAGTCAGTCAGGGGGCATAAATGTCATGAGCCACTAAGTGATCATAAATGTCATGAGTCAGTAAGTGATCATAAATGTCATGAGTCAGTTGCTGATCATAAATTATGTCATGAGTCAGTTACTGATCCTGCTTTAATTGTGTGTCTGCATGAAAATATTTATTTGGTCTATGTCACTATACATACAGATTTTTAAATAAAACATATATCCTTTTCGAATATGAAATATATTAAACAATTTTGGTTCGTGGAAACAACAGTAAACAAGTTGAATTAAATAATAATAATAATAATAATTTTGGCTTGCCGCGGAAATTTGTGAATGGTCAAGTCATGCCGTAAGGGGCGGGGGGGGGGGGTTGCCGAGCACTGCCCTAGGTTACATTTTCCTTTGAAAAGATCAATTTTCCAGTCACAGAATTGTCTGCCATTTAGTCACGTGACATCAGCTACCGCCGAGGGGACCGTTGGACTGACAGCGGCCATGTTGACTTTTCTAACCGCTTTAATGACCCGGAAGTCGAACGTGTTATACCGGCGTTAAACAAACCATCAACTACCAGCTCTTGGAGGCTTGTCATGTTTTAAACACAGCACACAACTACCAGCTCTTGGAGGCCTGTCATGTTTTAAACAAGTACACAACTACCAGCTCTCTGAGGCGTGTCACGTTTTAAACACAATACACAACTACCAGCTTTTGGAGGCTTGTTATGTTTTAAACACAACGTGATGATGTCTTCAGGCCAGAAAGATCGTTGGCTAAACACAACTATATTATGTTGCACTACATTAATAATGTAAATATAGATTTTTTTTTCATAACTAGAATTCATAGACTATTTCAGAACTAGAATTCTTTACCTATTACCAATAGCCTTCATAACATGATCAGAGCCGTTCTTAGGAGTTTGGGGGCCCTAAGCATGGAGCGTAGGTTGGGGGCCCCGGCAGGTGGTGTCCGGGGTGGAGGTCCCTCGCGCTGAGGATAAAAACTCCACAGATCCCTGCTGCACCTCCATTCTGCCTTCATCAATGTTACCTCTTTCCCATTTCCACGGCCAAGCCCCCGATTTCCCGTCTGCCACCCCCAAAGCTCCCCACTGCTGCTTCCCTTCCCCTGCCTCCGAATTCAACTCAGAATGATCAATTTCAGGATGAGGAAGGTAACGTGAGTGACACAGACGGCTGCAGGGCCAGTTTAAAAAAAAAAAACCGGGGGATCGAGGGCGCCTCACGGGGGCCCCCTCACGTACGGGGCCCTACGCGGATGCGTAGTCAGCGTATGCCTAAGAACGGGCCTGACATGACGTTAAGGCCGAGATTAGGCTTTCGTACATGCGTATCATAAATAAATACAGACATTTTAAATTGAGATTATGTTTTTGTTTTTAAATTTTGCATGGGATGGGTTGGGGTGGGATGGGGAAGGGTGGGATTTGTTTCGTTTCCTAGATAATGTAATTTTTAAAAAAAATGATAATGTTAATGACTAAAAGAGAAATCAGCTGTTAACAATTACCATAAAAATCAGCTTGTTTTCATGTACACTGAAGTGTTGAAAGTTGGTCTTTCTCTGTGTATGTGTGGGTAACCCACGCGGGGAGGCTGCAGCAATCAACCGGTGTGTTTACCCCGGATGGTAAACAAACACTTTGAAAAGTTCACTTCGTGAAGTGGGTTCGTGTTCCATCCGGTCTTCCCTGCTCTGTGTGGCGCCAGTTCTGTGTGGCGCCTGTTCTGTGTGGCGCCGGCTATGTGTGAGTGTGGCGCCTGTTATGCGTGGCGTCTGTTATGTGTGGCGCCTGTTCTGTGTGGCGCTTTTAGCTTTAGGATGCAAACCGGAAATTCGTAAGAAATAAATTTGTTACAAAAAAAAAGAAAAATTGTGGGAACGGAAATTTGGTGGAAATGAAATAATGGGACAAAAATCTGAAAAAAAAAAGTTTATCAAAAAAGATTACATTTTCCCCATTTCCCACACGGAATTTCCCTTAAAATAAGATACTATAAAATATACGAATTTCCGCTCCAACAATTTTCGATTAAATCTATTTCTTGACTACACATTTTTGGAAGCGGACGGTGATCCATGTCAATGACATTGTGGCATTGTACGTAGGCATGACACGCGTTAATAGAAAATAAAATGACACATTTTACGTACAGTCGTATATTGGAATGAAATGCTCCTTGCTATGCAGAGTTTAGTATTTCTTATGTGTACGATGTTTAAATCCCGTCAAAGAACAGTTGAGGCGACAACACTAGACACATTTTCGTCTATTGCCTCAAGCCTTCCAACCCCCATTGCATGATTCCCTCATAAAGTAGCACTTGTAATCATTGAAATATCCTCATCAACACCAGGCACAGAAACATTAAAGATCCCCTCTACATGCATAGGAGCCAAAATGACCAATACATTGATTGTGGGCCCCTAATATATAGAAGAAGAAGGCTTCATATTTTTGATACACACATACCCATATATTTGAAGTGCTACAAGCTTGTTTAAAGTTTTGTTTATGGAAGTTTGAACTTACTTTCTTGGGAGAAGACTGATCATGAATTTTGTATGATCTTTGTATCAATGGGAAGGTAGGTCAAACTTGTTTGCCGTTGGAAAGATACGCGTGACATCTGTGTAAATGGTAAATGGTAAATGGTAAGATAGGTATGACATCTGTGTAAATGGTAAATGGTAAATGGTAAGATAGGTATGACATCTGTGTAAATGGTAAATGGTAAATGGTAAATGGTAAGATAGGTATGACATCTGTGTAAATAGTAAGATAGGTATGACATCTGTGTAAATGGTAAATGGTAAGATAGGTATGACATCTGTGTAAATGGTAAGATAGGTATGACATCTGTGTAAATGGTAAGATAGGTATGACATCTGTATAAATGGTAAGATAGGTATGACATCTGTGTAAATGGTAAGATAGGTATGACATCTGTGTAAATGGTAAGATAGGTATGGGGGTCGTGGATATCCATTAGAGTGTTAAATGGAAGAGTTTGGTGACTCTGATAAATCCTGAGGACTCAGGTCCAATGTGATTTTCTTTTGAAATTGATGGAATGACTTTTTATTAACAATAGTCTAAGCCCCCCTCCCCCACACACTTTAATAGAAAAGAGAAACACACGTGTGAATATAACATAAATTGATGTGCAAGACGCATGCGCAGTCGGTAGGGTAGAGTTAGTGACATCACCGGGTGGTCCTTGATTTTGCCGCCCTAACTCAAGAAAATTACGAAACATACTATGAAGTGAGTCGAAGTTACCACCCCATAAGACCACAACCCCACACCAAAAGACCACCCCTCCACCCAAAAGACCACCCCCTCCAACCAAAAGACCACCCCTCCACCCAAAAGACCACCCCTCCACCCAAAAGTCCACCCCTCCACTCAAAAGACGACCCCCTCCACACAAAAAGACCACCCTCCACCCCAAAAGACCACCCTCCACCCCAAAAGACCCCCCTCCACCCCAAAAGACTAGACCACCCCCCCCACCCATAAGACCACCCCCTCCCCCCATAAGACCACCCCCTCCACCCATAAGACCACCCCATCCACCCCAAAAGACCACCCCCTCCACTCCAAAAGACCACCCCCTCCACTCCTCTGATCTCATTTCACCAGCTTGCATGCAAAAAGCAGGCTAAGCGTATTTGTTGTTGTATAAATAGGATTGTAAACCATCAGCGATGGCCATCGACGTCTTGATGACGTAAGGAACGGACTTGTTTTGTCCGCTAATGACGTGACCAGTCGATGTCTCCCTGACTCTTGACCTTGTTGCTTCCTGCTCATACACTCTGCGAATCATTGACTTTAGTTGAAACTAATTAGTCTCTGGCCTCATTATTCCTCAGCCCGGGGGTCGCATTGTTGGCCTGGCTGTTGACACGGAGGCTGAGCTCTTGTTTTGGTCAGACACGGGACCGAGGCACCGCGCCATCTTCAAGTCACGACTGGACGGGAGTGACGTCACCGCCATTGTTACGGGTAAGTAGGCATCCTGTTCGTCTTGTGTTGTTGTTTGGCCAGTTCAGTGCTGTGTGGTCAGTTAAGTGATGTGTGGTCAGTTCAGTGCTGTGTGGTCAGTTAAGTGATGTGTGGTAAGTTCAGTGCTGTGTGGTCAGTACTGTGCTGTGTGGTCAGTTCAATGTTGTGTGGTCAGTTCAGTGTTGTGTGGTCTGTTCAGTGTTTGCCATGTGCGCTGAGACCAGAGTGGACTTAGATTTCAATATGCTTCATCGGACAACTCAGATGAGCGGGTCGACAACAGACTTGCTCAGCCATAACATCAAAAGCATACAAGTGCAGAGTATTGTCCCTCTCACTCACTTGATTAGACTTCTACCAAATAAAGCAGTCTCCCACTCTTTTCCTAGTTATTTATTTAAATGATCGATGGCTTCCTGAGTGGATAATTTTGAGCATCTTACATCAACACCCCAGCCAAGCACTAACACACTCCTTAAATCAACACCCAACCAAGCACTCCCCCACCCCTAAATCAGCATCCCTGCCTCGCACTCCCTCACGTTTAAATTACCACCCCTGCCACGCAATCACCACTCCTTTAATCAACACCCCAACCAAGCACTCCGCCACCTCTTAAATAAACAACTCTGCCACGCACTCCCCCACCTCTTAAATCAACACCCCAACCAAGCACTCCCCCACCTCTTAAATCAACACCCCAACCAAGCACCCCCACTCCTTCCAACCACGCACTCCGCCACCTCTTAAATAAACAACTCTGCCACGCACTCCCCCACCTCTTAAATCAACACCCCAACCAAGCACTCCCCCACCTCTTAAATCAACACCCCAACCAAGCACCCCCACTCCTTAATTCAACACCCCAACCAAGCACCCCGCACCTCTTAAATCAACACCCCTGCCACGCACTCCCCCACCCCTTAAATCAACATCCCTGCCACCTCCCCCCCCCTTCTTTTTTTACATTCAAGGCAGCTTAATTACATTAATGATTCATTTTTAGTTTTGATGAATCTTCAATTTTCCCATGAAAAAGTGGCAGCAATAGTTACAGTTCCATTACATTTTTTAAGAATAAAATTTAAAAGAACTATGCTACAATTTCAAAAGAATGTAACTCGAAAAAAGCGTAACATTATGTTTAAAAAAAGGGGCATAATCGAAACAAAAAAAAGACTCCCTACCTGAAGCAATTTTATCACATAGTGAATTTAAATGAATGTTTTCTTGTATGTTTCCTTTCATTTCAAAGGCCTAGGGCAGCGGTCGGCAAACTCATTAGACAAATGAGCCACAAATAAGCCGCGGGACGATTAACAAAATTTGAGAGCCAAATTTCTTTTCAAGAACCTTTTAAAAATCATGTTTTTTCGGAGTCAAAACCGATTTGGGGTCGACTCGCCGAGCCGCACTCAGGTCGCTAAAGAGCCGCATGTGGCTCGCGAGCCGCGATTTGCCGACCACTGGCTTAGGGTGATGTCTTGGTGCGTTCCCCCCCCCCCCCCCCCCCCCCGCATGTCCCACTTCAAGGTGCGTGAGGCATGTTTGCCGTTTAAAAAACACATCACAATGTTTGATAAATCGGTCAAAAATGGTCAGCGTGTGAGAACCTCTGGTCACATAAAGTGATGTCCATAAACAGAACGCTTGACCTCAGGCTGACCTCCGGCATCTTGCTCCCCCCCCCTGGTCAATATTGATTTTTTAAGGGGTGGGAATGGGGGTTTAACACATGTTAATGCTTGAGACCAATCTTGGGATGAAATGGCCACGCCTTGACCTCAAACTGACACCACCAACGTTTTAAGTTAGTTGCTAAACATTTCAAATATTGCTTGTGCTGTGATTGTAACATTGACTAAACATTTCAAATATTGCTTGTGCTGTGATTGTAACATTGACTAAACATTTCAAATATTGCTTGTGCTGTGATTGTAACATTGACTAAACATTTCAAATATTGCTTGTGCTGTGATTGTAACGCTCAAATAACAATCAAGACCTGCAGCTCATACAGCTGAAACATTTTTTTAAAAAAATATCCACCACTCTGAATAATCTCTTCAAAAATGACGGTCTGATTGCCCTGTCTTAAAGTATTTGCAAATATTTAGGACCTGGGGGGAAAAAGGGGGAAAAAATGGGCGCGTGGGGGGGGGGTCTATTGGTGGGGGTGTTGATTTAAGATGCTCAACTCACACACATTTGACTGGGATAGTTTGTAGCCCAGTGATTAGTTTCTGATGATGAACTTATCTGGCCTCAGTTTTTCAAAACGTCCCACCTTTAAAAAAAATCGTTTCTTATACATATACATATATATGCATGTGTGTTTGTATGTTGTAACTATGACAAAAACGCTAGCTGAGAGCCCCCCTGCCGTGATGAACATCTCCTCCAATGAAGTGCATTAGTGGGAAGACATCGGTCCCCTTGTTTTATCGCTGGTGCTAAATGGGTGGCACGGAGTCCAAGCGATAAGGAACGGTTTGATGGACAACATTGACCGACAGTGTGATGACCGACACTGACCGACAGTGTGATGGCTGACATTGACCGACAGTGTGATGGCCGACACTAACCGACAGTGCGGTGACCGACATTGACCGACAGTGTGATGGCCGACACTGACCGAACAGTGTGATGGCTGACATTGACCGAACAGTGTGATGGCTGACATTGACCGACAGTGTGATGGCCGACACTAACCGACAGTGTGGTGACCGACATTGACCGACAGTGTGATGGCCGACACTGACCAACAGTGTGGCGACGGACACTGACCGACATTGTGATGACCGGCACTAAATAACAGTGTTAATATAGACTGAAGCGCCAAGCAGAAAGTATTGAACTCATAACTTGAATGAATACAAAGACACATTTGTCTTGTTCACAAGTCTATACAATAGTGACATAATAATGAGTACAAGCTGCACTGTTGTATGGCCTAGTCAAGCGGACTGGGCTCATTGCCAGAGTACCACCCGGGGCCACGCAGAGCCGCTCAGAGGGCTCCACCCGCTGGAACATGAATTTGAATTAGTGGAGACGGTTGGCCTGATTAGGATGAACAACCCGGGCAACGTTTTTTGGGGATCATTGGCGAAGGAAGGTTCACTTTAAAACGCGAAAAGGCAATGATGTTATGGATAGAAATGACGTGACGGATAGAAATGACGTGACGGTTAGAAATGATATGATGGATAGAAATGATGTGATGGATGAAAATGATGTGATGGATAGAAATGATGTGATGGATAGAAATGATGTGAAGGATATAAATGATTTGAGGGTTAGAAATGATGTGATGGATAGAAATAATATGATGGATAAAAATGGTGTGATGGATAGAAATGATGTAATGGATAGAATGTGATGGATAGAAATGATGTGATGGATAGAACGAGCACGCTCGTAAGTGTAGCACGGGCCCACACCCCAGTGTTCATTGTTGTCACAAATCTCGTCTTGATGATGATGATGGCTGTCACTGTCACATTCAATGTCACGTGTCAGATATCAACGTGCCGTCTGTTCAACGTTCACCTCGAGCGCGTGACAAATTGACTTTGTTTACACGTCATTCATTCGTTTCCGGTTCCATCTCTGTCCTTTCCAGTTCATCTTTTGTGTCTCCCACCTGCGCTGTGAGTGAGTTGATTTTGCAGATCGCTCGTGTTTATTTAGCAGCGAGACGTGATCAGAGATCTCTGGCGTCATGTGGCATACCCCAGTGCGCATGCGCTTTTTCAGCGTCAATGAAAGTTTATCCTGAGATCAGAGCGACGGTATCTGTTTCATTTCAAGCTTGTACGCATCTCCCCATGTACGCATCTCCACTTGTACGCATCTCTACGGCCTTGTCCGTCCTTCTGCGGCCTTGTCTACCCCCCT
This sequence comes from Lymnaea stagnalis, assembly GCA_964033795.1. Classification (NCBI taxonomy): domain Eukaryota; kingdom Metazoa; phylum Mollusca; class Gastropoda; family Lymnaeidae; genus Lymnaea; species Lymnaea stagnalis. The sequence goes on along the minus strand of CAXITT010001307.1, from coordinate 70,889 downwards.
GCGGCCTTGTAAGTTGGTGAAAATTTTGGAATGGTTATCACCCCTGAAAAAGGATTTTAAAAATTACGTATTATCTAGAGCCGACACTAGGTGCGTTGATAGTCTTAAATGCTCCTGATTGACATAGTGGTCAGTTGAATGGTGTGTGGTCAGGTCAACATTGTTAGTCTGAAGGGTTCCTGATTGACCTAGTGGTCAGTTGAATGGTGTGTGGTCAGGTCAACATTGTTAGTCTGAAGGGCCCCTGATTGACCTAGTGGTCAGTTGAATGGTGTGTGGTCAGGTCAACATTGTTAGTCTGAAGGGCCCCTGATTGACCTAGTGGTCAGTTGAATGGTGTGTGGTCAGGTCACCATTGTTAGTCTGAAGGGCCCCTGATTGACCTAGTGGTCCGTTGAATGGTGTGTGGTCAGGTCAACATTGTTAGTCTGAAGGGCCCCTGATTGACCTAGTGGTCCGTTGAATGGTGTGTGGTCAGGTCACCATTGTTAGTCTGAAGGGCCCCTGATTGACCTAGTGGTCCGTTGAATGGTGTGTGGTCAGGTCAACTCCAGATGTGTCCAGATACGTGTTGGAAACGAACACTGAGACCGCGAAATTTAACAAAGACCCTTGCTGCTCACCGGCAGTGATCGCTTTAATGTAATACCCCAAACTTGCCACCTCGTCATATTTCCGACAGGCCGAAAATATCGGCACAGTCCCACACCCTTCAAACTCTACCGAATTCGTCCCCATCTCATCCCCATCTCTTCCCGAATGGTCTCTGTCTGATTTAAGATGGCTGTATCATGTTCTTCCCCCCCCCCCCCTGAAAATGACAATGTCTGCCATTCTATTTTAAATAATATCTTTGGGATATCTCATTAGCATTACTCATGACAACATATGATACATTTCTACAACATTAAAAAAGTTATAGACGTACTTAGGTTTCTGATATTAATTCAGAACGAGTACAGCTCAACAAAATAGATATCATTAGCTTAAAAACATGCTCCAAATAATTTCTCCATTCGCTCATCTCGCCTTCAAGAGTCAGCCTGGTTCTATTCAAAAATGACTTGTCAACTTAAGACTCAAGACCTAATGCTGTGTTGAAGCACATTAGGGTCACGTTTTCGACCATCCCTGTCTAAAGGAAATAACAAAACAAGGTATGTGGAAGCTTGAAATAGAAAAGACAGGATTATATAAGAAGAATTTATCGCCCAAAAGCCTTCCTCAGCAGACAGGACAAATGAAGATATACCAAGAAATATATATATATTTTTTTTTTAAACTTCAGTGTTCGCCATATTCATGTATTACCGGAAGTTTTTTTTTTTTTTTTTTGGGGGGGGGGGGTGCAGTCCTTTATTTATTATCCTTGTCTGAAGGACTGTCTCGAGTCGAACGTCTTGGTTGGTGAACCTTTCTTCTAAATGTGTGGCTCAATTAATTCTTGTCCTATTGCCGTCATCAAAGTAGACTCAAATGCCTACCACTCGCGCCTTCTGTATTACACGTACGTGGGGTCAAAACCTGGAGCAATTTCATCACGTTCTGTAAAACATAAACCCACCTTACCCCACCTCCCCCGTAGCTCCATGGCGCTGATCTAAACCTCAGCTCCCTACAGCACACTTGAAAGGCTGTTAATCCGGGCCAGGCGGTCCACGATCACTTCGAGACGAAAGTCTTACTGACACGCAAGACCAATAAACCAAGCAGCAGACATCAAAGCGACATTTTGGTCGTGTTTGCAGGTTTCAGATTTCTCGCTGCACTCTGAAAAAGGGCATTAGAGACATGTCCGGATGTCAGACACTGTTTCCTAGTTAACCAAAAATGTTAACATCGGCTCCTGGGGAAGGGTCAACCTTCTTAACTTCGGAAACGATGCCGCATTGCGGGGGTGGGGGGGGGGGTGGTTAAGGACTCGTTACGTCATTAATCTACTTCCGAGAACATTTCCAGTACCAGGTCGAAGGTCTTTGAGTGTGTGTTGAGCAGCTGAAGCTCTGGACCACGGGCTGGGAAGTATGGTAATGAATGAGAGGCTAGCGCGCGGGGCTTAAAATACACGGACGACTTAAATCTGTCAAAGTCTCGTTACCAGCTGTAATCTGTACCCGGATACCCGATAAGTCTTGTTGGAATCTGTACCCGGATACCCGATAAGTCTTGTTGTAATCTGTACCCGGATACCCGATAAGTCTTGTTGTAATCTGTACCCGGATACCCGATAAGTCTTGTTGTAATCTGTATCAGGATACCTGATAAGTCTTGTTGGAATTTGTACCCGGATACCTGATACGTCTTGTTGGAGTCTGTACCTGGATACTTGATACGTCTTGTTGTAATCTGTACCTGGATACCTGATACGTCTTGTTGTAATCTGTACCCGGATACCCGATAAGTCTTGTTGTAATCTGTATCAGGATACCTGATAAGTCTTGTTGTAATCTGTACCCGGATACCCGATAAGTCTTGTTGTAATCTGTACCCGGATACCCGATAAGTCTTGTTGTAATCTGTACCCGGATACCCGATAAGTCTTGTTGTAATCTGTATCAGGATACCTGATACGTCTTGTTGTAATCTGTATCAGGATACCTGATAAGTCTTGTTGGAATTTGTACCCGGATACCTGATACGTCTTGTTGGAGTCTGTATCTGGATACCTGATACGTCTTGTTGTAATCTGTACCTGGATACCTGATACGTCTTGTTGTAATCTGTACCTGGATACCTGATACGTCTTGTTGTAATATGTACCCGGATACCTGATACGTCTTGTTGGAGTCTGTAACCGGATACCTGATACGTCTTGTTGTAATCTGTACCCGGATACCTGATACGTCTTGTTGGAGTCTGTACCTGGATACCTGATACGTCTTGTTGTAATCTGTACCTGGATACCTGATACGTCTTGTTGTAATCTGTACCTGGATACCTGATACGTCTTGTTGTAATATGTACCCGGATACCTGATACGTCTTGTTGGAGTCTGTAACCGAATACCTGATAAGTCTTGTTGGAATTTGTACAAGCTCATGTCGTACCGTTCCCTGAAGTAGACTGTAGCAGGAAGCAACGCCGGTTGGTATGCTATCGAAAACTATTCGATGTACTACGCCGTTTAAGACTGAGGGTTTCCTTTACATCGCATCTCTCAGGGCACGTGCTTAATCTAAAAATAGTTCTTTAAAAAGATGTCGCACTTTGGAGCCTCAGTGCAAAGACTTCGTATTTGTAACTCTCTTAACAACATGTATTTGGTACTCTCTAAACATCATGTATTTGGTACTCTCTAAACAACATGTATTTGATACTCTCTAAACATCATGTATTTGGTACTCTGTAAACAACATGTATTTGGTACTCTCTAAACAACATGTATTTGATACTCTCTAAACAACATGTATTTGATACTCTCTAAACATTATGTAGTCGTTACTCTCTAAACAACATGTATTTGGTACTCTCTAAACAACATGTTGTTACTCTCTAAACAACATGTAGTTGTTACTCTCTAAACAAGATGTGGTTGTTACTCTCTAAACAACATGTCGTTGTGGGCTCAAGTATTTTGATGAGAAACGATAGTATGCACTGAATAATTCGTTTTGCCTCCTTTATTTCAATTCATTTCCCCAATTGCCAGCCCTAGTTTGGCTGGAGCCTTCACGATGTTGGAAAGTTGTAACATTCTTTGACTGTGTAGAATGTCAGCCCACGGCGGTGCACTTGGTTGGCTAATAGGTATAAGGGGAGCGAACACGCTGTTGGAGAAATTGATCAGCTTTCCCATTCCGTTATAGCCCCCTTAGGGATATTTTTAATATATATTTTTTTTGTGTATAAGAGAGGGGTGCTTGAACGAAGGGTTCTCAAACTACTTCAGCTACTGCCAGCTACACTTTTTTTAAAATTTCGACTGGCTGACATAATTTTTGGCTGATATCCGGATTAGCCGGATTTCTCCTTAAATTGACAATTGCGGCAGATTTTCGGCTGATTACGAAATATTCGGCTGAAATTCGGCTGAAGCCTGGCCAATAATGAAGTAATAAAACTTCAGCAATAAAACACTTTTACAATAATTCAGAAAAAGTTTTCTTATTGCAAACAATAGAAAAAAAAACAACAGTTTTATCTGCTGTCCTACTCAGACAGTGAATGAATGCATTTCATTCATTCAGCTTCTGTCACTCAATACCTGATACCTTAAAACGGAGCGCCATAAAATTTAAGAAAGCAAAAACATTACGTCACGGCGACTCGTTCATTTTTCGGCAGGATTTACGGCGGACGAAATACGGCGGCTAATGCGGCGCGGCGCATATTTTCCGGCGGATTTTCGGCGGACGAAAATTCGACGGGCGTATTCGGCGCGCGGCGTCGGCCGAGGGGTCTATTCAGAGCCATTTTAAGACTCCGATGTTTTTATATAACGATTGTCGATTTCAACGACGTAATCACTGAATGACGTAATTAATGAATGACGTAATCAATGAATGACATAATCAGTGAATGACGTAATCAATGAGTGACGTAATCAATGAATGACATAATCAATGAAGGACGTAATCAATGAATGACGTAATCAATGAATGACGTAATCAATGAATGACGTAATCAATGAATGATGTAATCAATGAATGACGTAATCAATGAATGACGAGGTTAATGCATTTAATAAGATTAAACTCAACATGTTCGTTTCAGTTTCAGCTAGAGTTAAGATTCATGGTTTCTGGCATGATCAGCGCTAAGTTCACATATGGCAGTCGAGTCAATAGAAGGGAGTGGGTCATGACATGGTGATTGTGTCTTGATTGTGGGGGGGGGAATGGGTCATGACATGGTGATTGTGTCTTGACAGTGGGAGGGAATGGGTCATGACATGGTGATTGTGTCTTGACAGTGGCATGGAGTGGGTCATGACATGGCGATTGTGTCTTGATTGTGAGAAAGAATTGGAATTATGGTGGCAGAGGCTCGGAAACACTCAATGTCAGGGAGAACACATTAATGCTCTTTCCATTTCTTACTTCCCTTTAAAAAAATGGCCACCTCTTCAATACCCCAACCCCTTTCCACCCCACCCATTTCCGAATCCGTCACTTCTGACAATGATTTGTCTCGTCCCATGGGGGGCCGATGCTATCTGACGTCCCGACCCTCTCCCTGAAAATAACGCCATCTACCGTTGCCTGCAGTCGGGTATTTTGTAACATCACTGGGCGTGACCAACCGGTGGTTGACTTTAACGTGGCCTGACAATATTTATGGCCAATCGTCTAATACAAGGGAGAGGGGATGGGAGGGGGCGTTCCTGTGGTCTAGTTATAGTTTTAGTGGTGGGCTGGTAGTTTTCAAGTTCATGGGAAAAAAAAAAACAACAAATGGTCTGATCTGAATGGGCTTCAAGTGGACTGAACTGAATGGCCTTCAGAAGCCATAGACGGGAAACTTCAACCAATGGTTTTATTAAATCCACTAAAACTGCCAACGTCCACTATTTTTTAGTATCACATTATATGAGGTGCGCACGAGATGATTGGCTGTTACATTTCTGGACTCTACTGAATAACGATGCTAAAATTCTGGGTTAGAATACCCATTTCTACTGAATAACGATGCTAAAATTCTGGGTTAGAATACCCATTTCTACTGAAACGCAGAGAGTGGGATTTCTTTTGAAAGAAATGGCAGAGATAGAAATAATACTAAAATACAATGTGGACCTCTTCAACACATAAAGACAAAAAACAACAACAACAACAACAACAACAACGTAACATTTTTCTTTTGTTTGAAGTGTTTGGTGAAACAAATCTGTGGTGTGAAAGCGGGTGGGGGTCATCAGACTATTAATAGAGTTCAGGGGCGTGACAAAATATGTACGGTTGCGAGCCTTGTGTGCGTCTGCTGGGGTTGAGAGAGGGGGGGGGCTGGGCACTAACTGGGGATTGTTGATGAATGTTTTGTCAAATGTTCAACCCCCCCACCCACCATTGCTCTATATTACAACTTATCCATTAGGCGTTTCTGGATTTCTTCTTTAAAAAAAAAAAAAAAAAAAAAA